>SNQN01003070.1:49202-61189 GCA_008642245.1 Bassia scoparia
AGTATTTCATTCATTATCAGTTCTTAAAGTCTTCATTAACACCAGTAAGGTGAGTTAAATGAACATAATATACGCCTGCCCCCCTTTAGCACTCACACATACCCACACTTTCAATAAGCTCTTGCTCATAAATCCCCTTATCTTAGTGATGCTTATTTGTCTATGTCACACAGCGAAGTTCTTCCCCGATAAGTAACTGCTCTTAATTACGTCTTGTATTTGGTTTGGGTGGAAGTGTCCTTTTTGTTGCAGAATTGAATTATTTCAAAAAGCTGTTTTGTGACTGGTATGTGGTGGAGTAATGTGTGATTTTTTATTTTGTCTGCTGCAGATAGWTTWTATTGCACATGAGCTCCAAAGCAATGATGCTCCTATTATTCTGGTAGGTGAACTTTCAATTCTGGGCTAACCTTTTGTTGTTTTGTATGTCTATTAGCAAACTTCATTTAATACTTTAGTTCCTTGTGGCTTGGAACAACCTTTTGCACTGTTGCTTACTAATCCAAACTAATCACAAGCAACTCACTAATGAATTGCCCTTATGGAAGGGTATCACGTGGATTGTTCTGCAGTTTAATCACTCCCAAAAAGCAATGAGAATCCATATAGCCCCTCTTCTTAAGAAATCACAACAATGCGTATTATACCCCCTTGGAAGTTAGAAGCGTGCAACATGTTTTAAGATCTCCGGTAGTCCGGTACAACCTTTTGACCTCTATAATATATAAATAGTAGTATATATTAGGAGTTCTCCCTACTGGACTATAGGGAAAACCTTAAGGACATTGTGTGAGGTGAAGTGACAAATAGAGGTTGTTGAACTCCCTTTTGAGTCATATTCATATTCATCATTCATAATTCGCCAAAGACACACTGCACTGKTGTAGGGATGACTTTGGGGCATCGATTGGTAGATTGAGAGCTGATCAAAATTGTCCAAAGTCTRATCATCATCATATARCCGAAATATGACCGGAGTTTCTCCACTAGTAGGACTAGACTTTCAAGAGAAATTCCAAGGTTACTTTCTTAGATGTTGGATGTTTTGTCAGGAGAAAGTAACCCCAACYAACCTTTGAGAACAACCAACAAACAATAACTCTAATGTGRAAAGTTTTTAAGGCATCTAAAATTACAGTATCAAGTAGCTAGAAAAAACTCCTCTTTTGAACAATTTCTGATTTCTTTTCTCTTATGGACATCATTTTATAATTTCACATCATTGTAATCAATGAAATTCTTTTTTCCTTTACTCTGAAGAAGAAGAAAGTTTAATACTCCCTTTGTTCCCGAATGTTTTCCATCAACCCATGTTTGTTAGAGCTTTTGGGGTCAAATAGTGCAAAGATCATTGGTCGGAGGGATTACCTTAGGATAGCTTATCCTTGCCCATGGAATTTTAGTCTCTCTTTAATATTGAAGACATAGTCCTTCAGGTAAGCCATAGGTGTTCTTTTTGTCTCAATTGATGAAGAACAAGCTGCGAATGGTGTGAAAGAAGCAATAGAATATAAATAGGATAATAAATGAACTCAAATTCGCCCCAGAAAATTCATTTTAAATCTTCATACCCACAATCAACTTATGCATCAGGATGGTAAAAACTAAAAACTAAAAACTCAAGTAAATGATCACCCTTTTGAATCTTGAATCTCAGGTAAATGATYGCCGAAAGTATGCCAATGATATCATGACATTGTGGACAAATTAAGGGAAACTTGACTTTGTTGGTTTCAGCATGTAAGTCGAAGATCTCTGAAGAGTGGATGGTTAAGAAGACACGGGGAACTTAAAAGACTTAGAGGAAGATCTAAAATGACTTCACTGGAAGGAGTGTGGAAAGATATGAAGCAGATGGATTCGCATGAGAATGAGGTGTTCGATCATAGGGGATGGAGATGGAGAATCTTTGTTAACGATTACATGGCAAAAAAAAATTATAGTTCGTGTAGTCGGCTCCACTTTTGGGATTAATTCTTTGGTTGATTGATTGATGATTGGGGCATTTATTATGCCAATGCTACAGTACCCACTTCATATTGATCAATTATACTTTCATAATAAAATAAAATAGGAACTTCTTGCCTGTACAAAAAGCACATTAAAGCAAATCTAARAAGGTCCTACTTGCTGAATTTTATTTGTACTATAGGGAGAAAAACATTTAAAGTCTTTAAATTTGTAAAAACAAAGGTCACATTYTTTGAAGATAGAYGAAGAATAAAACAGTTTTGTTTTCAATATCCTCCAACCTTACCCTAGCTTCTAGGACTTTTTAATTAGTGGTTTTATTTCGTGAATTGTTATAGCTTAGAATGCTAGAAATTGTTTGCTATTGGTAATACAAATTTAGTTGCTTCTTACTCTGATAGTTAACTATGTGTCTTACATCAACTTTAGTAGGACAAGGGTGATTTTGGTAATTTATAAAAGTTAGATATTAAGAATTAGAAGAAGTTTCTAGTGTTTCCTTAGGTTAATTTGTCTATAAATATAGCCCAAGTAGTGAKKGGTGTGGTCATGAAGATTATTGATGAGAGAAATCATTTGTACTGTAATTAGTTTTGGGAGTGGCAACTACTCGAAAGTTGTTTAGGTTGTAAAATATTTTAGTGCAATTCTCCATTTTCTCTACATTTCATCCATAACTCATCACCATCATCTCACACGCTCTGCCCAAATATCAGGCTATAACACTATGATATGCTCTGTAATTTCAGATTAACTGAAAAAAAATCATAGTTCATATGTTGCATGTGTTAGGACTATTCTTTTTGGTTTTATGAAATCTGATTTTTCTTCTGGTTGTTGTCTTTAAAGGCACTGCTATCCTGTATAACTTGTCTCAAATCATGCCTTCTAGAGGTTTTTTGAACAAGTTTTCCATCTTACCCCTGGTGTACTTCACACCCCCTCACATTCTCCTTCACAGTGTTCTCTAAATGAGCACTTTGGGTGTTGGATGGAAACTGCAGCTATATAATACTTGCTTTATTTTCGGAAGAAACTATCTTACCTAACTGCAACRTATATTTGAAGGTTGGGCATTCCATTGGATCTCACATATCACTTGAAATATTCAAGCGGGCTTCACAAAAGGTGGTTTAATTTTTCTAGGAAAGATCTTCATAAACTTTTGATTTATGCCTTATTATTTTTCTCCCTTCATAATGAATTTATTAATTGGTATGCCTTGTTTTATTATTTTATAATAAACTCTTTGCAGGTTCTATATTTTATCGGGCTATATCCTTTTCTGGCTCTGAATTCCAAATCATCAAAGCAAAGTTCAATCAGGAAGCTAGCTGAGTAATCCTCTATCTTTATTCTCTGTCCCTGGAAAAAGCTTTATTCTTCTCCCAATTCACATATCTCGTAATGACAATGAATACAATAATTTGAATTGATTTCACACTGACATKATTTAGACTTATTTGTTATGGTTCACACACGCAAAGTAATGAGCACACTTGAAACAATAATGCGTGCTAAAATGACAAGAAAATCAACAGACTCTTAATATAAGCTTTTGTTGATAGTACTTTCAACGCAGAGTTAACCATTGATAGTAGTGCTCAAATAAGATAGATCGATGGCCATCTACTAGACAACTACTCATCTTTGTTTGAGATTGATAACTTGGTGGAGACTGTAATGCTACAAGTATATCAAATATGGCAATATGCAAATTGATGAAAAGTCAGATATGGCCACTTGGCCAGATTCAAACTTGCTAAATTTTTAGCAAGGAAAGTGTTGTGTTGATCAGTTCTTTCAGGATGGAAACTTTTTCTTTTGTTAATTARGCTGTTTTTAGCCAGTCATCATGTATTCATGTGTCTTGATATAAGGCATAGTAGGCCATCCCACGTCCTTGGTTTTACGTTGCTACGGTTTAGGAAGTGTCAGTTTCATTGTAGCCTATTTGATAGTATGTCTTTTCTCATTTTGTTCTACTTSGATTAGATGCAGTAAATTGATTAGTATAATACATTTTCTTTCATTCTACCCTTTTCACTGCAATCTTTAGCTATGCTAACAACTTCTGCTCTTTAGTATGTTCAGAGTCTTTCAATGGTGTTGCTTTCTCAACGTTCATACCATTTCCAATTGTGCTAGAAACTTGGATTTTTTATTTTACAATGTTAAGAATGGGCATCTGAGACAGTCAAACTTCATTGGCAATCACCTTTTTTTTTCCAACTTAAACATTTGAGATTACCCTACAAGTCTCAGTTTTATAATGAATTCGTTTTTCTGGCTTATATTTCAGGTCACATTACTATTGTTCACTAACAAGCTCAGTAGTGGCGCTGCGGCCTTATCCCTGGTTGTTCGAATTTATTTTGAAGAAGACATAGGCAGCTCATGGTCTCCTGCTGCATTAATGCTGCATGTTTCCCACTTGTTGAAGTAAGACTCCTAAAACCGGAAACGGAAATTGTCTATTGTACAACAAATAAATATCTATCTAGGAGTTCCCTCAAAGTGAAATTAGAACAGAGGTCTGGTTATGTTTTATGCTTCTTGATAATCATACTTATACATTCTTCTTGACTTCTGTAGTCGTCAATCTCTTTCTTTTATCATTATATAATACAACAATACTTTGTAATCTATTAATTCTCATTACTAATCATATCGTTCTTCTTTTAATATAAATAAATAATAATAAATTAAAGATCCTAATTCCAAAACCTAACCAGTGAGTTATATAACTATGTTCTTTGTAAGATCAACGAAGAGGAGATGAGAGTAGTATGTAGTAAGTGAAATCTGTGGAGGCCTTTTGGTGAAAATAAAACTGTAAGAGTGTCAAAACTCACAAGGTAGTGCTATTCAACATTTTCTTTCTTTGTTAGGTACTTTTTGTTGTGGTTACTGAGTCCACTTGCACGAGTTATAATCTCACTTATGCTTCTGTGTTTTTGGGTGTAGTCCAAAACTCAGGTATTATGTCTTGGTCCAATTGAATTTATTTCTGGCTTGTTTAGCAGCTTTTGGGGTTGGAAATCTATAGAGATAAGGCAGTATGGGCAGCAGCTTTTTCAAAGCAGAAACACACAAAAACAGTGAAGAAACATAAGGATTTAAGCCTAATATAGCAACAGTTTGATCAAAGCCACAATCAAAGGTGCTAACCATTAGTCCGATTTTTCGCTCACATTTGACATCTTGTTCCTAACATAGGGTTTCTTTTGATTGGTTATTTGTCATTTGAAGCTTCGGTAAATTTATCTCTTATTGCTTGGTTGGAATGTGAACCTTTGTGTACTTTTTAGCTTACGATTTTTTTCAATTTATCAATAGAGAAAGCATATTGATGAGCTCCTCAAACGGTCTCATGGTTTTTATCCTTCACATTGAAAGGGTTTTCCATGTATAATTTGCCGTATTGTTTGAGGTTTTATTCCACTTGTTATAGTTGATATTTTTCTAGTTTGTTGCGAATTTTATTTGGTGTTTTGGTTGTGTAATGTGAGTAGTTGTCTTGTGTGTGACATTGTGGGTGTTGTAGCGACCCCTTCTAATCATTACAACTTGGTATACGAGTCGGATTTTATTTTGTCGTACTATGGAGTGGAGTAGTGGTAGTAGCTCTATGGTTAAATCGCATCAACTAGTTATTCTATTTGGAGAGCTATGATAGAGTCCTTGCTAAACCGTCACTAACTCAAATGGTAGTGTTAAGAAATCATCCAAACCAAATAAAATGGAAAAAAAAGATTGGTTAAAGTTGAAAAGAAAGACTTTGAGAACGATTGGGTAATTAGTTGATATTATTAGGGATGAGCAGGACTAGGTACCCGGTTTATTTTGGGAGAACCAGACCTTGACCTAGAACCAGTCGGGTCCAATATCTGGACCAGACCCAACTCAACCACTCCTTAGATTTTAGGACCTGATTTTGGATCCGGCGGGACCGGGCTCGGGACTGGGTAACCAGTTCGTGTAATTTGTAAAATTATATAGCACTACTTTGCTAACTGGTCTGGAAAAATTCACTTGAATAATTAGTTGAATTTTTTTTATATGTTACAAGAAAATAAGTTAATACTCAATAATACGGTCCCACACATTAGGTACCCATCGCCAGACCCGGATCCAGATATGTAACACCCCGACCCCACACTTGGCCGGGACAAGTGTCACCAAAGGGTATCTTAGATTGATAATCTAACCCCACAGGTCAACACGAGTCCTTTCGGCGCATTTTGATCTCACTCATGCGTACCCCGGGAAACTTCCCAGGAAGTCACCCATCCTAAGACTACTCCCAGTTGAGCATGCTTAATTGTGGAGTTTCTTGGTATATGAGCTCCCTAAAAGGAAGATGCATCTTGTTGACATGAGTAGCTCATCAAATCCTCTTAAACTAATCTCGTGGGTGTTACAATCACCCCTACTTAAGGAACGCTACGCCCTCGTTGCGCCCTAAACTTTCACAATTACCAGAATGGAAGCTAGTCACATAGCCCAGGATCCTCCCTCGCTAGACGCCAAACCTCCACACTAGGTTATGATCGCGGTTGCAAGGTTGCTCTGATACYATTTGTAACACCCCGACCCYACACAGACCGGGACAAGTGTCACCAAAAGGTATCCTGGACTGATAATCTAACCCCACWGGTCAACGCGAGTCCTTTCRAYGCATTTTGACCTCACTCATGTGTACCYCGGGAAAYTTCCCAAGAGGTCACCCATCCTAAGACTACTCCCACCCGAGCATTGCTTAACTGTGGAGTATCTTGGTATATGAGCTCCCTAAAAGAAAGATGCATCTTGTTGACATGAGTAACTTATCAAATCCTCTTAAACTAATCTCGTGGGTGTTACAACTTATAATAAAGCTTCATTGATGAATAGGCCTCTTTATTTGAAAGTGAAAGGTGAGAAGTCTATTTTTGAGCATCTTAGTGACTTGTACTATAAAGGTTGTTCTTGATGATKAGTTACAGACTTTATTCTTGTTGAGTTCTTTGGAAGACTTTGGTTGTAACTATTAGTAACATGCTCTAGATCTTGTCTTATCTTTGGATGTGATCAAAGATAGCATGTTTAGTGAAGAAATCAGAAGAAAGGAGATGGATGTTTCAGACGAAGGATAGGTCCCAAAGTTCGTGATAACCATAGAGGTCTAAATCTAGTGATGAAAAATGTGACAAGTGTAACTATTTGCTTCTCAACAAGTTTGTTTCCTCTAAAATGGAACAAAGAAAATGAATAAATTCGCAAAAAAAAAGGAGATGGCAAAAACACATAATAACAGTTTCTTAAGAGTGACAAAATGTACTTGATTTGTAAGAAGACTATGTTGCAACGCGCGGACGCCTCCGGCCGCGTCCCCCGTCCCGTACATACGGTACGATACGCGCCGGGGAGGCTTGGTGCCACCGGACGGTTGACGTCAAGGTAGATTGACTTCGGGGAGCGCGTGGACTCACGCCGTCCCCAATGGTGTTTGGCTTTAAAATTTATTAATTTTTTGAAAATAAATACTACCTATGTCGACAACTATTTCCCATGCATTTCAGAATTTCTAAAATTAGGGGTTTTGAAATTTCTCTCTCTTTGCGGGGCACTTAAGCGTGTGTAGGGCAATACGCGTGGTGGCGACTGGGCGCTCTTCTCCCTTTGTTACTTCTCTTTCCTTCGAGCAGCGTCGACCAACTATTATTTTTTGATTTTGATAAATAAACATAAGTCGACTTTGTTTTTCTGAGGAGAGGTAACATGACTTTTACACATCATATTTTTGTACTGACTACTGACTTTCTTTTTTATTAAAATACTACTGACTTTTTGACCAATTCATCATACAGTATTACTCTTTCCCTTTTTTTACATATTGGATTTATATTATTTTATTATTTAATCTTTTCTTAGTGAATTTTTCTGATTATCTTACTGATTATGCAATTAATTTTCTAATGTTATGTTCTCAATTTTACTTCGTATTTTAATTTTTTTTGTATTTATACTCATAAATTTAACATTATTTGGTACGAGTAGATGAATTGTGTAAATATTGGGCTAAATTGGTTTGTACTTGTATTATTTTTTTTAAAGGATATAACATTTTATTTTTGTTTACATAAATTATTTTAAATGATTTTTATAATAAAAAATCACCAAACCGTCCCCGTACCTTTGAATTTTAAAAATTGTCGTTTTCGTCCCCATCCCCGTACCCGTATATGTCCCCGTACCCGTACCAGTGCCAACTAGGTAAGAGATATGACTACCTTAATTAAAGATGACTAAACTTATCTCAATGAAGATGTTGTACATGTTACAGTGAAGAATTCACTTCTCTAAAGTCGAAATTCGCTCCGCACAAGTACACACAGCCTCCCGACGATCGATTTCCAGGGAGACCTCCATTTCCAAAGGTGTAGTCAATGGAACGATGAAACCCGTTCGATCTATGCCAATAAGATATGTGTTGTGTTTTTTAGAGAAGAGGAAGAAGACTAAAGGAAGGAGGAACAAAAAAAAAGGTTGGAAAATATAAGGCATAAATGAAACAAGACATTAGTTCTGAAAACAGAAATGAATCAAAGAAAATTAATTCAAGGTTACGACATCAATCCTATGGATTTCGTCCAAAAAATTTAATACCATGAATAAAATTCCTACCACACCCGCACCACATGCCACACCACCCATAAGCCCAACCTGCCTGGCACATGAGTAGTTAGATTGTCCTCTCAACTACCATAACAAGAGTTAAATATAAAGTGGAATGAAAGTGGCTCAGACTTTCCAATGTGGGACTAGAGCTTCTTTTTGAAGCTCACAAATGAACGAAAGCTTCATTTCTAACAATCCCCACTTGATATCAAATAAGATAAAGACAAAGTATTGTGCATGGGTATGTTTTTGTTGTGTGAGGTAGGAATGGTTAGTAGTGGAACATTTGCATATTCACGTATGTCATGATGATAGAGTTCTCGCTAACAATTGATTAATCCCACACATACCTTGGTTTTCTTGAATGCTTAGTGGTCCCAAGCCTAAAGGATCTCATAGGTATTCCCAATATTCACATAGTGTAACTTCATCAATTTTACACCATCACAAACTACTCTTTAGGCTATGAACTTATTAAGAGCTAGGCTCCACCTTTCACGAAAATTGAGAGTAAAGTTAAAAATTATGATATCACTTATTAATAACTTGAGGTGAGCTGGAAGCTTTATTTTTTGTTGAATTCTTTGGAGACCCTAGTTTTTACTATTAGTAACTCTCCTCCAAAGGTGTTTAATCTTTGGATGTGATCAAATATAGCATATTTAATGAAGAAATGAGATTGGAGTTGACAATTTACAAGTTCTTGTTGTTGAGAGCAGAGGCTGTGATAGGTGATGGCAGAAATGTGACTCCTAAGCTCATTATGACACCCAAAGTGTCACACAACCACAATATGCACTCAAATATGCCTTGTACAAAGAACAACACAACTTACCCATGCAATTGTTGTAGATCCCATGGACAATGTCCGATTACTATCTTTAAAGGTGTATAATTCGAGCTGCTTGTTCGAGTTGAGCTCACGTAATTCACGAGTAAGCACTTGTATCCGTTGGAAATGATGCTTTAAGTTCAAATCATTTTAGGATGCTTCAAAAGAACCTCTTGTCCCACACAGAAAGTTTAAGCCACTWTATTTTACTTTATATGTACCACTACTATTATAACTCTAGTTATGTTAGTTGAGAGGGGAGTCTAGACTCTAGACTACCACACGCGCCAGGCGAGTAGCGCGGGTTTGGTGTATATTTAATCACGATATTAATTTTTTGGATGAAATCAATAGGATTGATTTTGTACCATTGAAAATTAATTCCCTTTGATTTATTTCCGTTATCGCTTATTTCTTACCTTCATTCTAAGCCTAAATATTTTCCTACCTCTTTTGTTCCTCCTTACTTTATATATATTCTTTCATATTCATTGTTTTAAGACTGAAAAAATCAATCTTGTTCCTCTTCTAAAAACCACAAACACAGATCTTATGGGCATAGATCCAACGGGTTCTCAACTTCTCATCTGTTTCATTGACTACACCTTTGGAAACGGAGGTCGTGTATTCCAAAGAGTCAATCGTTGGTTGTCGGAAGGCTGTGCATGTGTGCGGGGCGAATTTCGACTTYACGGCGTGAAGAAAAAGACCATCTTCATTGAGAAAAGTTTAGCCATATTTGTTTGCAATAGTCATATCTCTTACAAATCAAAGTAGCATCTTTRTCACTCTTAGACATTGATCTTGCAGTGTTTTTGTCATCTCCTTTTTTGTGAATTGTCATTCTTTTTTCCTTTGTTTCGTTTTCTAGCGGAAACAATACTTTTTGATATGAATAGGCTTCTTGCAATAGTTGCATGTAGTCACTTTTTTCCATCATTAGATTTAGATCTACTCCTTGAGTTATCACGGACTTTGGGACCCCTACTCTTGTCTCTTCAAGAGCTTGTGTATTGTCAACTTCCATCTCCTTTCTTCTGATTTCTTTATTAAACATGTTATCTTTGRTAACATCCAAAGATAAGACATCATCCAAAGAACCAAGGTGAAGTCACTAAAATGCTCAAAAATAGACTTCCCACCTTTCACTTTCAAATTAATAAGTCTTTAAATAAATGAAGCTTTATGATGAACATTCTTCCTTTCGTAAGACCTTCTCAACTTCTTCCACAATTCATAAGAATCAAACTCTTGTAACAAGTGATTGAATATGATTATATTAACTCATTGACTAATCATCCCCAGTCTTTCTTTTCAACCTTAACCAATCTTTTTCTTCCATTTTATTTGGTTTAGATGATTTATTAACACAACCATCTGATTTGGTCACAGTTTAGCAAGGACCTATCATAGTTCTCCAAATAGAATAATTAGTTGAAGTCAATTTAACCATCGAGCTACTACCACTACTCCACTACATAATATGACAAAATAAAATCCGACTCTTATACCAAGTTGTAAGGATCGAAAGGGGTCGCTACGACACCCACAATGTCACACACAAGACAACCACCCACCCAGTAACACAATCCAATAAACCCAAATAATCACACAAGTGACACAACCAAAAGACTAAATAGAATTAGCAACAAATTATCAGCTATAATAAGTGGAATAAAAACTACAAATAACTCTTGCAAATTATACTTGGAATACCTCCCCTTCTTCCGTAAAGACCACAACAACCTCACCTCATACCTCACTAATTGTGATTCACAGTTGCCACCGTTCCTCCGGTCATTTCCTCTCCCGCATTCTTTCCCCTCGCCGCCTGCCTCCTGTCTCCATGCGTCTCTCTTATCTTTCTTGCCGCGCGCGAGCGATTTGGTTGGCCATCTTGTTCGTTCGTGTGGATGGTGGGTGTTAGGTTCAAGGAGGCGTGGATGGAGTGGTTGGTTACGGAGTGGGTGTGGTGAGGTGGTTGGGTTTTGAGTAGGGAGGTGAGTGAGATGACTACGAGTTTCACGTGGGCTAGTGGGTTGTTTCGCTGTGGTGGATGGCTAGTGTTTTTTTTTTTGCGGTGGTGGTGGTTTGTGGCGGTCGTGTTTTCGCGATGTGGGTGGTGAGTGTAATTTGTTTCGTGGTGGTGGGTGGCGATGCGGTGTGTTTCGCGGTCAGTGGTTGGTAATGGTTGGTGGGGTGGCAATGTTATAGTATACGGTGGTCAAGCTGGCCAATGGTCATGTTAAGACGGAAATGGGGGAATGGCAATCCTTGGGAGGGGGTGGGGGAATGGTGGGTAGAGGGAAATGGGGAATAGTATAGGAAAGGGATTATTGTGTTTGACTAAAAACCTAAAGCAACAGAGTTCAAGCTATTGATTGATTGATTCCCTTTCCTTTCCAAAATCCTCAACACCAAAAGCCCTAAGTATATTTAATCATTTCTCGCCTCCGTTAAAAAAACCGCAAATTCCATTTTAGTATTTATCAATAAATGGCAGCAAAGGGAAAATTCATAT
>SNQN01003071.1:0-65370 GCA_008642245.1 Bassia scoparia
CACCAGCAGAGAGATAACTACTCCTGCCATGCATCACGCTTCGAGAACAGGACTTCAACAGCACAATTCAACCGACGGCAAATACCACAATTCACGCCTCTCGTTCAACTTCACTTGACACGACTATTCTATAACACTCAACAAGTACGAGGACAACATCCCATACAACCTCAATAATCACCTCACAACACATTCGTTTTTCACCTTCAAAGCATCGATTCGTAATTCGAATACCAACAAGCGAACACAGAGGACAAAATACTGAGGATTACTCCGACCCAAAAACCTCTTTTCACACTCTTTTTCAATTCTTATTGTCTCCTTTTAATTATGATTAAACACACATTTTTGAGTTCTTAATTCCAAATTAAATGACAACATGTAGCAATTCACTTGTTCATCGGTTTCATAGTCAAATAATGTCAGGATTTTCTTAATTTCATAGTTTACCAAGTTGGGTTTTATGGTTTTCACTTCCATATTTCACTACCATCAGTATCTAATTAGTCAATACAACCACCCGCGTTGCTTGTCATCATAAGCCATTCAAATGAAGGACGATCTCCTCTTGAAGTTTTCATTCTTAATTCTAACGATTTGATTGTCCTCCATGCAAGCATGACAAGAAGCTGAGCCAGGCGCACACTACATACATTATGCCATTACTACCTTTGTTTTTCATGTCTCTTATGATACTATAATATTCAATCAACCTATTGTAAAATGCTTTACAACAAGACCGGCACTTCTAATCACGTCTTGTCACACTTAACGTACAGATAATCATGGACGACCTCGATCTTTCTATAAGCCCTATTATCATGCCTAACATCAAAGTGAAATCTGCCTATCCATGTGTAGAACGTCTTGACGTTTGTTTATCAAATAGCAAACCCACTAGTTACAAATGCACTCAAAGTATCAAATCACATAGGCTCTTCTTGAATTCCAACTTGTTATGATCTATGCGACTACACATGAGTCAAACAGAGTAGAGGCGCATACATGCGGCAATTGGGTTACAGATCTGAATCGGGTCCATTCCCCGAACCACGACTGGTACATTGACTTGGAACGTGGGGCCTCCATTCAATTTGAGCACCAATTCGTTCCCGGGCGTCCGTGCGATAACCCTATATAGCGCACGGATGGCGAATCACCTCAATCTCGACAAACACACCACTGCACTTACATGGGATATCCACTGGGCTCAACTCCATGAACACGAAGGAGAGTCAACGCCCTTACAGCCTAACGGCAGGGGCCAGACCAAGCCATACAGTTTTTGGGCGACTTCACTGGGGATACCACAATTGGCTGATGGACGAACGACCTGAAAGTCTCCCGTCAGTTCCTCATCAATAACTCAAATCTGAATCTTGCCTTGTGACAAACTTCGAATAAGGTCACTGCACTAGGGGCATGCGGCTCAAATCATGGGCATGAGTTCATTGTACACCGAATCACCTTAAGACGGGGATTCCTCTTAATCTTAGGTTAGCTATGTGGTACTTGATCACATCGGACTAAGGATAACAGGTCCTATCCACGCCATTGCCCGCTTGCACAACTGTTACGAGATAACGTGCATAACTAAGGGTATCTCGCCATACATCACCAATATTGTGCGCTAGGTCGAAAATTCGGATCCCAGCTCACATTTTAGGCCCATGGTACAGCTATCAGACTTAACACCAAGGCCGACTCTATCAGTATGGATTTGTCCCTAACGCTAGATCCTGACACCTCTAAGTGAATAAATTGGATTTGATCCGAATTCATTACACATCATAGGAGATGTTAACTATGTGACAAAGACTTTGTTCGTCCAATTTCTTAACAAAAGACAAGTCCCATAATACTATGGTCCAAGAACATCGAAGTTTGTTAGATCATGTAGGTACCATCCAATCCATTCAATTTCAAACTCCATTCGACCTAGAGTCTGAACCTATGGTTTCGATTCCAATCAAGAGTCTTAAATTTAACTTAGAATTCGAACACTTCTCTGAACTTAAATTGAATTAGGTATCATCCTTAAACCTTCACATATTCAACGACTTAAGTCTGAAGTTAGTTTCAGTTCAACTTCAACCCAAGGCATGGAATCATGAATTACCGGTCATCGCTTCAACTTCCTAGCAACTAAAACTGAACATAACGGTCGAATCATCAGAACTCATCTCAAGGCCCAATTCAAATTCAAGTGCTCGTAGGTCTAAGAGGTCTTTATCTGCAATAAGGCATCTTAGGATCTGAACTCTTCTCTACGTCGCACCTTAAATCACGATTTAGGTCTACAGCCATTCAAAGTCTTCTTTCGAGCTTCAAGCTTTAAGTCAAGAACCTCAAGACTGAGTTGTAGGTTAGTTCGTAAGAGTTTCTGGGTCTACAAGTGTAATTTTCTTCGATTTTAGCAAGATTAGAAAGACTCGCAACTTGTCCTCTGCGGCCTCAAAGAGGCAGACGAAGTAATCAACACTTCAGCTACCTCTACTCACAAAAGGCCCAATGTCCTTGACACCTTTCCATCATACCAACACAAAAAAGCCTACCTATAACCTCCTTGGCTCAACTGGAAAACATCAAACACCAACTACACATCAAAGCCTACATGAGCTCACCCCAGGGTGGGTCAGTCCGATCTGCGCGGCCTTAACCTCTGTTTGAGTCATAGAGTCCCTAGTCCTAACGCCATGTGAACCCTTTCAATATCTGTCCTTGAGTCTACTGTTAGTCCTCGCCTATACAATAAGCGGTCACATCAATAAAATGATCATTTTGTTTTTTGGCAATATATTTCCTAATCTAATCTGCATAGATCAACTCATGTGGCCAAATTGTTTATTCTAAAATGCGTGATACTCACATGTTTAATTTGAAAATGCCCCAGAGAGGCTTCTTTTCAGAGCTCCACAAGACCATTCCCTACATTTCCTTGTACATCAAATCAAAAGGCCTGCACCCTTTTGAAACCAAACACTATCATTTACGCCTATTTCTCTTCATCACCCACATTGTACCTAACCCTTTTGGCGCATAACGGTGCGTAGGAAAGGACACGTGCAACGAAAGAAAACGAAAAAAAGAGAAGAATAAAAAAATAAACAAAAGAACAAAAAGGCACAGTTAAATACAAAGTTTCACAAATGCAATAATCACACTCCAATGCCAAATCCGAAAGTTCAAAGCCCAACTTACAACATAAAAACAGCAAGAGTCTAAAAAGCACACTGCGCACGACGTGGTCACTTCATCAGCTCGTTTTCAACCCAAAACCACAGCTTACATTAAACCACAAAAGCCTCGTCCACACGAGGCATTGTTTCAAAATCATCATCAGAACTTACGTTGGTCTGATTCCCGTCAGGGATAGCGTAGAACCCTGCTCGGGCTTCGACAGCATCAGCAATTAACATTAAATCGTTTGAGGCCTTTTGAGTGCTTTGACTCTTGCTAAGAATGCCGATAATAGGTTTTGCCAGTCTAGAGACCCTGACAATAGACATTGAACCTACATCATCTAGGCACAACCGCCAGCATCTTCCACATCTTGACCCTGTCACTAAATCTTCTTTTTTAAATTTCCTCGATACCAGTAGCCTACTCTTGGTATATAAGGACTCATTGACTCAATCAAAGAGAGTAAGAGCCACCTGACCTCTGGTTAGTACATCTTATTGGGACGTCATTCCACACAATCACCACCTCCCTATGTTGACTCTTAAAGACCGTAAACCACGTATTGCTCCCAAAATCATCGCTGGGGCTCGTGTCAGTCATAGGCTCCTTAATTCCAGTGGGGCTTGCTTGTCTCTAAGGCCCTATGAATTTACTGTTCAAGCTTTTGCTTCAAGTGGAAATCCTGAAAAATCACTTTTGACCCTGGTCTCTTTCCAATCAAAATCACGTCTCAATCACTCTTCAAATGATCACTCGTTCAATTGGACTTGGTACTAGATTAGACTCTAGTTATCGTCCTGTCATGATCTAGAACCAGCCTAAGAACAAGACTGTTCAAAGGCTCATTCATACATATGTCTAGAATCAGACCCAGACAAGTCATTATCAAAATATGTCTATAGAACCAGAACCTGACTGGCCTCATTTCAAATTCAAAGTCACCTTCAAATCATAGGTCTTATGATCAGACCTAGACAAGACACTCTCTCAAATCATGTCTAGACACAGACCTAAACTGGACTCTTTCTCAAATCAAAGTCAACTTTCAAATCATTGTCAGAAAGCAGACTAGACAAAGTCACTTTCAAATCATGTCTAGAATCAGACCTAGACAATCACTTTGCAAATCATGTTAGAATCAAGCCTAGACAAGACACTTGCAATCATCGTTAGAACCAGACCTAGAACTGACTCTTTCAATTCAAAGAGCCATTAATCATTTAATCAGACCAGACAAGACACTTTCAAATCAGTCTTGACCAGAACCTTAGACAACCATATTCAACATCATGCTTTGAACAGACCTAGACAAGCACACTCTAATTCATTCGTCTAGAACCAGACCTAGAACAAGACTCTTTCAAATTCAATGACGTCTCTCACCAGTCTTAAAACAGACTTAGACAGCACTTTTTCATGACTCTCTCAGACCATGTCAATAAAACTCACGACTTAGACAAGCCACGTTTAATTATCTCTCAAACCATGTTTTCTAAAACCAAGACTAGATCAAGCACTCAATCAACGACTCTCTACTCAACAATATCTAAAACCAACTAGACAAGACCCTTTCAACTCAATACTCTTGCAAAGGCTATGTCTGGAGACCAGACCAAGTACAGGCCCTCCAAATTCAACAACTCTTTCAAATCAATGACTCCGTGCCTTTTCAATCTCACAAGGTCACATAATACAAGTAACATGTGCATGCAAATTTTGCTAGACATAAAAACGACCATTTCGTCAAAGGTATCCTATCCTGGAAGTAGGGCATCATTCCAAGTCAAATCGCCCATTCTTCGGAAAGCATGGACCACGCTACATTCTCCCAGCAGCCGAACGCTGGAATAACCGCTCAGACTCAGACACTTACAGCACATCGAACCCATGGACAACGATACAGGTAAAACTAACCTTTGTTTTGCAGTGACCCGAGGCAAAAGGGTAACTCCAGTGTCGCAGAAACGGTCTTGAGGTCTCTCCGTCCGAATCAATACTTTGACTTTCGTCTTTTTTTTTACGAAACTACGGTCTCTCGAGACTCAAGTCAAAGTGGAGGCTTCTGAGACACCGGAAAATGTGTGTCCTCGCCCAAATGAGTATCAGTGATGAAAACATAACCGCGTGCATCGCGGTATTCGACTCATGAAAAGATGCTATTGAACTCAAACGAAAAGTTGGAGAATACGTGAGGATCTACTGCGAACTAAGTTGAGGCAACAGGGTCATTACAAGGCAACACATTTCTTGGTTTCTCATGAAACTCAATTCGAAAGGTTTTCGAAGGCCAAACAAGTTACACTGCGATTCTCGGCTTTTGATTTTCACATGCGAGCAGTACATTTGCTCTGAATCCGCAATGTTTTTAAATTATTCTTTCTGATTTTATGATTTCTATGAATTTTTGCAAGTTGAAATACGCAAAATACGCAGAAATTACGTGAATAATTAGAATACTCCGAAATACGTGGAACCTTCAGGAAACATTCTAGAAATCCTGCTTGGAGAGCGAACGGGTTCTAGGATCTCTCCGAATACAGGGAAATCACGAATAAAATCGCAGGAAACAAAACCTATCGAGATTTGGAAAAAAATCGCAAGAACATTGAGCGTATAACGCTGTAAATGGAAGCTTATATACCGTCCTGATGAGCGTAATACGCTCCATTGGAGCCAGTATATACGCTCAATCAATACACAGGATTGTTGCCAAAAAATTAGGGAAAGCAAGCTGGCGTATATACGCTCAGTGAGTACGCCTCAAGCGTATATACGCTCCTCATGAGCGTGATATACGCATCCTGACGCGTAAACCTCGTGCTTTGCCTCTCTTTGCCTCCTGCCTATAAATACTCCCTGCCTGCTCATTCGAGACAGGACTTCACACGCACAATTAACGACGGTGGAATACGCACAATTCCAAGACTCTCTCACCTTCAGCTGACACGACTTCAATACACTTCACAAGTCACGAGAACCAACCCCAAAATTCCCCATACACCTTCTCAAAAACTACACAAAACATTCGTTTCATCAACATAGCATCAGATTCTATTCGAATCAACAACGAAACAAAGGTGTATAAGCTGAGATAACTCACCATAAAACTTCTTTCACTCTTTTTCAATTCTTTTGTCTCTTTTTAATTTGATAACCATTATTTGAGTTTTTAATTCAATTAAAGCAATGTAGAAAATTCCCACACTTGTTAATGTTTCACTGTAAATATGTAGTTTTCTTAATATTTCATTGTTTCCTTGGTTTTTGGTTTTCATTCATTATTATATCATATATTATAGTGTCAAACTAAACTGCGTTTGTTGTCTTCAATTAGCCATTCAATCGAAGGACGATTCTCTTGAAGTTTATTCTATCTTCTAACGGATTTGATGTTGCAGGACAAGGTGAGAAGCGCACATACATATTCATCTATGGCCTTTACTAACACCTTTGTTTTTCAGTCTCTATGTAATATGATATGTCAATCACACTTGTATGTATATTGCTATAAACAAGACCCGGGAATTAATCGTTTTGTCACATTACAAGCAATAAGCATGGACGAGCCGGTTTCAAGCACCTATTAATGAACATATTGTACTAACAATCAAGTATCGCCTTATCCATGTAGAAGTCTTGGTTTTATAAAGCAACCCAGCCTAGTAATCAAGGCACTTTCAACAGTCAAATCAATTAGGCTCTTTTGAATTCAATATGTTATGATTTTGGAACTACAATTGAGACGATAAGGCCGTAACATGCGGCGAATTGGTGTACAATCTGATTCGCACCATTCCCCCGAACCACGTGGTTACATTGATTGGACGTGGCATTAATTGGCCCCAATTTTCAGGCGTACACGGAATAACCTATATCGGCACTGGTGTGGCGATCCCTCAATTCGAACAACTACAACCCCAAGCATCCATGCGGATTCCAGCTCAACTCCATGACATCTGAAGCTGAGGTCAACGCCCCTGCCTAAAGGCAGGGCGAAAGCCTCTACAATGTGGGTAGTTCTAAATGTCTTGTACTATCATGTTATAAAAAATGGATACAGGATAAAAAACAGGAACCACACATCAGGTCCAAAACAGTCTTTGGAAGCCAATCCTTCCAAAGGTGAAATTAATTTACCAGTCACCATGGGAAGATGAAGAGATAGGTAAGTACTTGTATTGGTAGTTTCAGTGGTGAATGCCTATTCACGCTTATAAAATATTATGGCGTAGGGACGTTCATGGGTTGCCTTCGAGGTGTAGCTCACTAATCATTATGCCTAAATATGTACAGATTGTGGATAGTTACAGTGAAGGCCTCGCAAAAAGCAGCCAGGTCATGTCAGCTAGCCCTGGTAAAAAACCTCAAGAAGGAAGATTAGACAAACTTCGAAGAGTAGGATGAAATGGAGGGCTGGAGTTTAATCCTCAGCCTTTGAAAAAAGAGGGTGGTCTGAAGTCACTGAGACCAGAAGCAACTCAAGCCTCAAGAGTCAGCTCAGTCTTTTACTGATCAATTGATTGATTGTTTTGCAAGCACTGACCAAGGCACAAATCAGTTCCCTACGTAGTAAGACACTGACAGAATCGGTCCAGTTGGATCAGACTGGAGGTCGCAGAAAGTATCGTTGACTGATTGACTAGCTATGAGCTCATGAAGATGTGTTGCCTATCAGAGATGAACATGCTGGATTAGATCCGAAGGTCATATCACACCATCTTTTCTGCTTTTGATTCCAGCTAAGCAAGCCTAGTAGAACCAGGAAAATGAAGACACTTCTCCATGAAAGAACCCAAGCAATCAAGCAGAAGGTCAACAGTTAGACTAGATGCAGGCGGAATTTTGGAGTTGTGCCACTACCCCAGAATGGTTAGCCAAATTTGTCCATGGTTCGGAAAGCCAAACGCCCACTAGGGATGTGGTGTAGAATCACAGATTTGAACAAAGGCCTGTCAAAAGGATTAGTATCCTCTTACCACAATAGATAGCTGGTGGACTCAAACCCAGTGTAGTCAGCACTCTCTTCAAGGATGCTTTTCAGCTACCATGCAGATACACATGTACCTTTACCATGACAAGGAAAAGACAACATTTTTACCAGACTGTGGGGTATAACTAATCATGATGCCATTTGGCTCAAGAATGCTGGTGCCACATACCAACTTGATGGACCAGTTTTGAGCCCAGAGGGGCAAGGAACCTGGAAGGTGGTACATTATGATGCATAGTCAAGAGTGTCTAACCAAGAAGACATACAAAAGATCTCAGAGAAGAACCAATTGCTAAACTCAGAAAAAATACCATAGGTTAAACTATATCCAAAAGAAATGTGTCTTTGGTGTAAGTTGGAAATCTTAGGGTTCTATGGTGTAGCCAGAAGGAGATTGATGCCAATCCTTGATAAAGTGAAGGCTGACTAGACTTGCCAGAACCAAAAAGCACAAGGATAATCAAGGCTAAACTGGAAAATGCTGGCGCATTATCTATGGTTTCATAGCCGAAGACATCAAGAAGTCACAAACCATTCTCAAGATCCTCAAAAGGCAACAAAGAATTCAATTGGACCAGAGCAGCAGTGAAGCCTTACCACTCAAAGATACTAACGAACTGGCAACCTGGCTAGACCGCAACCAGTTGAGACGCTTGTTCCGTATATCGTAGTTATCCAGACAGCTGTGATGGCATCCTTTACTAAGAGAGCAGGATAAGGTTCAACAACCTGTGTATTTTGGAGTATGCACTAACAGGCAGAGACAAGTATCCAATGAGCGAAAAAGCTGCCACTGCAGTAAATATAGCAGCTGAAGAGATTAAGCGCCATACTTTGATGCTCACCCAATTGTTGTTCTAACTGACCTCACCATTGGAGAAGTCTCTTGAGAATTGGAAATAATCTGGCAGATAGACAAATTGGGGCGCTTGACACTTACTGTTTTCGGGACAGTTTCAGCCTAGGACACCATAAAAGCGCAAGCATGGCAGATTTCTTAGCAGATTTCGTGTTATGAGAAAAACCTATACAAGTAAATCCTTGTAGCTCGACACCGATGGTTCTATTCCAACTAGGTGGCATTGGAGCTGTGGTGTGGTATTGCTTCACAACCAGAAAGGATATCAGTGCGAATATCTTGAAGTTTAGGTTCAAGCAACAAATAATAGCTGAGTATGAAGACTGCCACAAGATGATTCAACTCTGTCTTATTATTGGTCAACAAGGATGTGTCTCATGACTGAGTCCAAACTCGTTGCTACCAGATACAGGGGAGTATTGAGGTCAGAGAGCCTGTTTACAAGCCTATTGCACCAATGAAAGTGCTAGCTTCAAAACTCCAATCTTAGAGGTCCGTTTGATTCCTAGAGGAAGAAAATTATTCTGCAGCATGCATTGGCCAGGTGGCAACTACAAGCCTTCCAAACCTGACCAGGGTCTGTTTTTAATAGAAGTGCGCGGCTAAAAGAGCACAGAGTGTGAGTCTATTATGTTCTTCCAGGTGGGACGTCCACCCTTATGATGGCAGATATTGAGCATACAAGCAACCATGGTGCATTACCTCTGAAAAGGCCTGTCAAGCGAGTCAGTTGGCAGCTCAGAGGTATAGCCGATGATTTCATGAGAGATGTAGCAAGGAGATCACACCTCGCAACCTCTTCCTCAAGTGGTTGATCTGATGAAGGGAACTACATCCTCAGGGAGATCCAATGAAGGCATCTTGTGCCATCATGTGGCGGTTGCCAGACCCTGGTTCAACAAAGCTCTTCGATCTGGTTTATTGGCCAACCATGAATCGCAGACTCTGTCTAAATGTGATAACTGAAGTGATAAATGTCAAAGATTCTCACCATCCATCAATCCAGTGCCAGGCAAATGACTCACATCCAATTCTCTAATCCTATTCCATTTGCCAATTGGCGGTTGACATTCCTGGGCGCTTTTCCCAGGGCACAAGGTGGAAAAAGGTGTTGCATTTGAATTGCTGTGGAATTATTTAGCAAGTGGAGTTGAAGGATGAAGGCTTGTTCCAAATCTCAAAAACAGGTGTTCAGAAAATAGTCCGTGTGGAAAATGTGCTAACCAGGTAGGAATCCAGTTGTATAGTGTTCGAACTCATGGAGAAGCAGTTTCGTAATGACTATTTGAAAGGCTTAGGTTGGCCTCAGTTCAAATCAAAATTCAATTTTCAGCAGTCTGTCCACCCACAAATCCAAGTGGTGTGGCAGAGCTGCAAAAAGCAGATTCTAAATGGTTAAAAAGAAGCTAGATGATAAGAAAGGTCTGTGCGCAAGAGTTATCTAAGTGTACTTTGGTCATTGAGAACCAAGTCAAAAGGTTCACTGACACTCACACTTAACCCTAGTATCATGGAACAGAAGCCTTGATTCTGTGTTGAAGTTGGCTCCACATCCTCAGACTGCACAAGACAACAGTCTCAAAATGCGAATTCTTATCAGAACGCCTTGAGCTGGTGAAGCGAGGAGGATGCAGCAACACAGGCATGCATCTATATGAAAATGGTGGGCCAAATATTATAACAGAAGAAGAGTCAGACAAAGGCCCCTTTGCATGGAATCTAGTCCTCAGGAATCAGCAGCTTCAGAAGGCTGGCAGTGCATGGCAAGCTTTCTCCACCAGGACAGAAGACCCTATCAAGATTCATTCTCAAAGTATGGCCTGGTACTTACAGTGCTGAGTGGACGCCTGGATGCAGAGAATTGCCAAGCAATAATGGAATATCAGATCAACTCAAATGTAATTATGCTTAGGTCCCTTGCATAACATCTTAATCTGTTAGTACTCCATTTTCTTAAGATAGGTAAAACAACCATCTGTAATTAATTACATATACATAATATAAGAGGCATCTTTGCTCCTGCTGAGTTCGACAAGTTATTTGCCTACTAGTTTTGTATTATTATTACTTATTCTAAGGTAATGTAAATATTTTATCTCTTTGAGGTAAATATGCAAAAAGTCCTACTCTTTCACAGAAAAGGTACAGTGTTGGGAAGAAGCCACTGGTAAAAATCCTACTCTTTTACAGAAGATAGTGTGCGGTGGTGAAAACCACCTGATGAAAACATCCTACTCTTTCTACACAGAGCATGTGCACTAGTTAGGAAGTAGCCATCTGGTTGAAATCCTAATCTTTATGAGATAGTGTCAGCGATGGCCATGTCATCTGATTAACAATCCTATTCATTGTACAATAGTGCTAGGTAGTGTTATACCACCGGTTGTAAAAAACCGCCCTGCCCTAATGTCCAATATAGGCAATGCATTGATTATGTCTTTTGGTTAATTCTTGGCAAAAATTATAAGGAGGTCATTCCTCAGAGTAAATCTGCATAGTATTAATGGTTGCATATTTACATAATGTCTAAACAAGAACTTATATGGTTAAATTATACATAAATAATATTAAAGTCAATTAAGCTTTGGGGGGACAACTAATAACCCTGGTAAAGGGTTCAGACTCAAAACATCGCATATTTTGTTTTTGCCACATTATCACCCATTAAAAATATGCAACATTTTCAAATTTCCACTTGTTTTGAAATTTTTGTAAATAATAACAACTAAGGAATTATTTTGTAGTTAAATTCATATAAGTCTTGGGGGGGGGGGGACAACAGGTACCACTGGTACTGATACTTTGGTCAAAATGTTACTTTTGATGTATTGTAGATGCCTATATAACATTAATACCAGATTTATGTAAATTCTTATGGATCTTAGTACGCATTAAAGACATATTTGTAGCATAAAACTAACGAATAAAATCATACCAAAAGGTTAAGCAAATAGACTCGCCTACATGCGAAGTGTTACATCATTGGTGGCTCCTGGCTTAGGCTTCCAAAAAGAGGCCCTTACATGGACCAGTAAGCCAAATTGATTTTTTCCAAACGGAAAAGCTAACCATGTGTCCAAGTTACCAAATTACATAAAGCCAATGTTTCGATTTAAAGCTAGAGAAAACAGAGAGTAAAAATCAAGCAGATGAGTACAGTACGGAGGAGGCCCAGATACAGGAGAGCTGTCATCTAGAGGAAGCTCCGATTCACTAGGTAGCCACCCGAGTTCCTAGTGCGGAGCATTCAAGCTGGGACTCACTCAGCTGCCAATCACCATCTTTGTTGACTCCGTCGTTCTCTCCCTCCTGGTGAAGGGCCTCCTGATCATCTCCAAGCTGAGCCGCCTTTCAGGTGTTTTCCTCTCGATGGCGCTCTGCTCTACCTCACTTATCACCGGTGATACCCACTAGCTGGACCTTCCTACGTTGGTGCTTTGTGCTGGTGGAAGTACTTCCTTGCTGGGAGCTTCAGTAGGGCTGGTTAGTATGTTGCTGCAGTTCTGGTACATTGGCAGGGCATTAACACACCTGTAAATACATTACACTTCTATGCTTATATTAATCATTCAGACCAGGTGTTATAACAAAGATAAGATATCATCCTGTTCCACCTACACTTCATATTACCAGCCATCCTACTGCGTTGAACAGTCATTTGGTCGTCCAGTGCTGGGATTGAAGAAGTCAGCAAAGATCGTGAACACTTACCTGGGGGGCTTATCTCACCAATCCCAACTTCTTAGGGCTTCTCTCCTGACCAATCTAGGTTAGACGACATGTCCTTGCACACTTGAAAGCAAACTAACCCAGTGTGTAGTAAGGTTGGTGAGATCCTCTTTGAATCTCCCGCTTCTATTTTTCAGCGCAGCGCAACTCTCATGTCAACTCTCACAACATGCGCATCCCTGCAGGCTTGCTTTTCCAAGGATAAGAATTCCTCAGGAGTGTTCTATGGGCTTCATTAAGTTCCTGATTTGTGTCTCTAAAAGTCCATCATCAGCAAGCCTTAAGCTCTCTGTTCCGCCAGTTCTTGTGTCTCTGGCCTTATTCCCTGTCCTCGATCAGGTCCTTCTTTCACATAGCCAGCTTATCAGATGGTTTCTTGGTCAACCCTTAGCTCATTCTGAACCTCTCAACCTCTGCATGAAGTAGCTTTCATACTGTCATAATTTGCTCCAAGGCCAACTGCCTTCCGTCAACTGCTATATCCTGTCTGTAAGAAGACAGAGCAGGATGTCTGCTGAGGCAGCGCTCATAGCTCAATGAGTGATGAGCCCATATTCTGACAGTCTGATAAAACCAGTAAATTGTATGCTCAATGACAATGTAGACAACAAAAAGACAATAAACGCACACTGACTGAAAGAGAAAGACCAATTACCTGAGCAAGTCATACTCAAAGAGGTGGTTTGCCACTATTCATCATGCCATGATAGGGGCATCATAGGAGAGATGGCAGGAAAGCAAAGTTCCTGGTACAGCGTTTTCTTCCTCAATGTTAGGACCAGAAAGCCCCTGCTCAGGATAATCCTTGGCTCCCCAAAAGCCAGATTTAGTCGCATAAGAACCAGGGCACCCCCATATGAGGCCCTATAAGGTGATGCAGGTAGCCTAGACCACTTTGTGGCGCTGATAGTATGTTGCTGCTGCTTCTGAAGTGCTGCTGGTGTGGAGTTGCCTATCGCTGGAACAGTTGTGCTGCGTCTATGTTGCTGATTAGTAGTGGGGTACTGCTGTTGCTGAAGTACCTATGCTGAATAGTGTGACGGTTTGATGGAAAAACTGAAGTCTGTTAAGAAGAAAGGCTCAGCGCTTGACTGCAAAGGAAGTTGACTTGGGAAGAGGACCACCAGAACAGACTGGTAAAGGCGTTTCAAGTGGGCAAACGAAGGGAGACCTGAACTAGCCTCGGGCAACAAGCTCAAAGCACCCATGCTAGGTGCATCCCCAGCACCCCTTGCAGTCCCCACTCACTGAGCTCAGCACTCAGCCATTTGAATTTCGAGTGGCAACCTTGAGCCAATAATCTTCTGCAGTTCTTTCTTTTCTTACCTCACTTCTATCCTCACCTATAGTCAACAGAACAACTCCGTCTACCTTGCCTTTTCCTTGTCACAAGACGTGGGATCCTGCTCTGGGCTGGGAGATCTGACCAACCGTAAACCTGACTTACATGACCAGTGCACCATATATGTCACAACACCTCTGTAGACAACTCTCTCCACCCTCTGTGAATGGTGGGAGGGGGCTTTATCATTGTAGGTGTGGGAGATGGTGCTCCGAGAGCCCCAAGTCAGGCATCCTGAGACCTAACTCTCATGGTGGTCGTTTGAAAAGCAGACACAGCATGAAATCTTACTCCACTACCTGTGGGTGTTAAGCCTGGACAAGCCCCCTTCAGATCCTATTTCCCACACCTGGGGGTGAGTGGGGAAGTGTCCGCTTGCACTCCTACTCCATCTGATGCATCCACTGAAGAAGGCCACCAAGCATCTTGGGGGATGTTCTTGGCCTAGACATCAAATTTTGAAGGTTACTGCTTGAAGGATGGTTAAAGTTGTTTTCAAAATTTTCATGCAGTCCAGATCGGTCAGTAGGATTATAACTCAACTATCACCAGTTAGCTGAATTACTTCTGGTCAATTACAAGTACTATACTAAGGCAACAATTCTACGATCCCTAAGACACCAGATCAGAAGAAAAGTAAAGACGGATACTGCTTCGCCAGTTGAATCGAAACTCTAGATCAGAACTGACCAGTTAGATTTACCCAAAGCCTACCACTTACACATATAAACACAAAAAACATGGTTCAGTGTACAAGCCAAAAAATAGTCATGCATTAAAATGTAAATGTGCAGGAGAAAAAAGTGAGGGTTAAGACTCAGTAAACTAGAGCTACTTCTGGAGATACTCACTCTGCTCAAGCCACACTGGAGCGCAAATAAAGCTCCACCTTCAGAAGGTCAAAGTGAGGCAACAGCGTTTGGGGTATGGGGCTCTTACTTTCCGATCCTGGCCCCAAAAGCCTGGAACCATTCAAAGGGGCCTTTTTCCCTTTCAGTGGTGAGGCAAGCTGGGTGAAAGAGCCTTCCTCCAAGAGTTTACATTCCTGGTGAACTCGGTTCTAGGCCTGATAGAGGTATGGGTGCCTTCTCATGTAAAATGGTAAACTATCAAACACAGCCATTGCTGTGTCCATTGTTTTCAAAGCCACCATCAGCGGGTAGGGTAGGTTGGCGTAGGTACACTAACACTTTCCAACCTCCAGAGTACTACCAGTCTTTATCTTGGGCCCTCTGACGCCTTCAACCGAACATGGTCCTAACACACCCTGGTTGCAATCTCAAGCTCTGAAATGTGCAAACCGCAGATGAAGCTATGATTCTCTCACGCACTTGGGGCAGTGGGACAAGCATACCCACCATTTCAAGCAGTTCAACATAAAAGGTGCAAAGGAATCTAACACCTAACTCCAGGTGAGCAACATATGGGATCCTAAATCTTTGGTGGTGAATAAGCCTGTCCGAGGGGTTGGGGACTCAAACAATACCCAAACTAGAACCAAAGCCGTAACTTCACCTACAGCTCTGACATAAAACCTTTTTGCATAAGCCCTTTGAAAAAAGTCCTAGCACAGAGCAGAGTTAGCAGGGGTCGTTCTCCTGGACATCAGCCCATCTAACGGATGTCCAATGGTGGTTATCAGGGTCCAAGTATCTGGTACTCTGAAATTTCCCTTTCATCATTAGGGCTTTTGGCACGAGCCTAGACCACCTGTCCTCGGATGGCCGCCTGCTCATCCTCTGGACAATTATGGCAATACATCTGTCAACCTCCTGCTTTTAGACCATTAGAGAACTCCACTGACTTGTAAATCCTGAAGCTCTGAGAGAGCACTAAACCAACCTGCTGCTCAGACCCTTAGCAAGAGAAGGAGTGCTGCTACTCGGTCTAATAGGGCAGGCTCGAATGGCTAGGCCTAGAAGTCACGCTCCTAGCAGGCTGATTTCTAGAAGCGTCTATTAGTGGCTGGGAGTCCTCACTGAGTTCTTCTGTCAGTTAGGGCAACTGAACCCAAACTATTTTGGGGAAACACGCTATATTCCTCGACCATCTAATTGTTGCAATCACAAAAGCCAAAGAATGCAAAGGGGAAAAAAAAAACAAAGAATACAAAAACTATTCTAGACAAACCAAGGAAAAGCTATAACTGGAATGCATGAAGTTGAATTCAAGCGAGGAATGGGAAGAAATTACCTGATTAATGAAAAGTGGAAACAATAGCACTTGATCAAGAACAGGAAATGGGCCTCCCAATGAGCTTGTCCAGAACAGGGCGCAATTACAGGTAGAATTGCTAGAAATCTCGCTGTTCCGAGAATATGCTTCGAGTCTAGAGAGGTTTGTTCTCTGTGTTCCTTTTGTTTTTCTAAATTTTTTGAAGGTTTGAAAAGTGAATTGAAAGAGAACGGATGGAAGCGACCCGCATAATAAGGAAGAAGTAACCGCACTTAATCCGCACACAATCGCATTAACTGCCCACTAACAGGTCGTAATCATGTCGTGGCAATAAGTCTGAAAAATATGAACTGCACAAAGTTGAAAACCGCTCATTAATCGAGGCTTGCCTGGTAGATTGGAGAAGTTACATGGCCTCAGGAAGATTCATTGTCAAACCAGGGCCAGCCCCTGGTAAAAAAGTGAGCTGACACGGTCCAATGACTCGTTGAATCCAGGACCTGGTAAAGTCCTCTTGACATAACCAGGCCTGGATGGGGGCTGGTTGTTGGTATCTATTAGGCCACCAGGCCCAATATCAACCAAGGCCCATGTTAACTAATCCAGTGGGTCGAATGGAGTACAAATACCTCAGCCCAAAAGGGGGTCAAAAGTACCTAACAACTGGTCAAAGTTGGGCACATGCATGACACCTACCCTGGTAGGAGTACAAGCCACTTGTCACGATTAAGGATGCATTGACCATGCAGGACTGCGTATAAAAGGCAGGTTTGAGGCACCAAGGGCTGGTAAGTTCTCATGAACAAAAACAACCTACATACATTCTCTCTCTAAAATATTGAATACCCTAGTTGAATACTGACACCTCCATCGAAGGGGCTGTTCCTGGGTTGCCCCAGGGTAGTTCACCCGTATTTTGTAGGTATCCAGATTGCAGACCAGGTCCATCTTCACCAACACCGGCTCGTTGGCCACTGCCACGTCARCAGTACCATATATTGTACCAACATGTAGAAATATTAATCACATACATCTTGAAAGTTGGATTAGTTATATCAAATGATTATACTAAAAATAATTCATGCAAAATTTTATAATACATAAATCTTTTAAATTTTGGACATGATAAAACCAGAAGACATAATCATTCAGGTACCATGTTCTATTGAACAGGATTTTAAACTAGAATACATGATCATACTAGCACCTATCTCTCTTTAAAGAGTAGGATTTTTTACCAGGGACAGAATCAGGCTGGTACCTAGTTCTAGTGAACCAGGATTTTAATCAGATGACTTGATCATACTAATACCTTATCTCATAAAGAATAGAATTTTAACCAGATGACATGATCATGTTGGTACCTGGTTCTAGTGAAACAGGATTTGAATCAGATGACATGATCATGCTGATACCTTATTTCATAAAGAATAGGATTTTAACCAGATGACATGATCATGCTGATACCTTATCTCATAAAGAATAAGATTTTAACTAGGTGGCTCTTCACCAACCTGGTACCTAATTCTTTAGAAAGAATAGGATTCTTACTAGGTGACATCGTCAGCCTGGTACCTAACTCTTTAGAAAGAGTAGGATTTTACCAGGCGGCTCTTCACCAGCCTAGTACCTAACTCTTTAGAAAGAGTAGGATTTTTACCAGGCGGCTCTTCACAGCTAAGTACCTAACTCTGTAGAAAGAGTAGGATTTTACCAGGCGTCTCTTCACCAGCCTGGTACCTAACTGCTGTAGAAAGAGTAGGATTTTACCAGGCGCTCTTCACCAGCCTGGTAACTAATCTGTAGAAAGAGTAGGATTTTACCAGGCGGTCTTCACTAGCATGGTACCTAACTCTGTAGAAAGAGTAGGATTTTACAGGGTCTTCACCACCTGGTACTAACTCTGTAGAAAGAGTAGGATTTTTACCAGGTGGCTCTTCACCACCTGTACCTAGCTCTGTAGAAAGAGTAGGTTTTTACCATCGTAAACTAGGAAACAGGTGGCCTAGAATTTGGACCGTCTACTAATCGAGAGGACCATAGCACTTGCCTGCCTAGCAACTCAGGATTTGGCTCACCTTCACGGGTCAGAACACCGCTAACCAAAAGATATGACCACCATTATAGACCAAGCCATTAGCCTGGTTACATTGAACTGGGACTTTATTTCTTCTTRGATCTTGGCACTTTTGACTTGAAGATAGGACTAGTGATTAGAAGTCACCGATCAGGATACATGGACCAGGGACCAGGTTGTTGCTGACCAGGGGATGAGGACCAGGTGTCGCTGACCAGGGTACATGAACCAAGGATTGGGTACCGATGACTAGGTATATGGACCAGGGACCAGGTGCCGCTGACCAGGGAATAAGGACCAGGTGTCGCTGACCAGTGTACATGAACCAGGGACTGGGTACCGTTGACCAGGTACATGGTCCAAGCCTGGGTGCCGCTGACCAGGGTACGATGGACCAGGTACCACCTTTAAGGGATTATTATACATGTCACTCTTATACCATGGTGAAGACCCATGTGCTCCTTTTAATATGGTTTGGCTAAGTGGACAGTACTTGATATAGTTTGGTACTTTCTACACAACATGACCAAATTTGTGGAGATTTTAAGAGTGCAAATAATAATCATAAAAATTATACATCAAAAAAGTGTATACATACTTAGAAAATAAGGTGGTTTATAAAACACCACTTACATTTTATCTAAGCATTCTAACAAACACTTGGTGGGCGATTTTAACACTAAGCTTTTTAGACAATTATTATTTTTGTCACAACTTATAATGTTTTTAATCATGCCAACAGGTGGTGAATTATTTACTAACTCACAAGATTAAACCATCAAACAACAATTTACTTGCAATGATAGCACAAATATAAATATAAGACATAACAAAAAGGGAGAAAATACTTAGCTRATGAAGCTTATGTTTTCTGGGAAAAGCAAGCATGATAATCAGATCTTGAAATTATTCTTCTTGATTGATTTTTGCAGCAAGATTTCTCCTTTTTGCATGTAAATTTATTCCTCATGAACTTTCAATGTGCTTCATTCCACTTGATGGTCCTTCTTTTTAGAGTAGATCTCATCCATTTGTAGGAATAGACACATGAATTTTTTTCATCTGATGTTTTAATCTTTGTTTCCATCAACCAATAGTTGACCGAATTTAGCTTGCATGTATGAGGGATCTTTGAGAATTTTCCTTTTCAAAGCATGATTCCAAAAGATGCCCACTTTATGAAGCTACTGTAYAAAACTAATACCATTCATTACCACCAAAGTGAAGTTGCTTTTACACTAGATTTTGCACTAATAGCCTTGGAATTTGCATCAAAGTGTCCTCCATTCCAGYCGTATATCCCACAAAGAGTAGTTATAAGCATTGCTAGAGGCTTTGTGCAAAATTAGTTGTGGAACAAAGTAAACTTACTGCTTCACTTTTGGATTTGTTTTTTGCTAGTTGGGAATCATGGTGATTGTCCAGCTTTTACAGATTACGCCGATGGTAACTACTTCTAACCCCCTCCTAGTCTTGAAATTAGGGGCCTCCTCAAGTGTAGAATTTGAGTGAGGTAAATTCATCGATTCGACCCATGATGTGGCACAATGACCCTCCTTCTAGCGCCAAATTGTTGGTACAATAATTGGTCCTGCTGAGGTGGCAAGCTCCAAATGGGCCGGTGCTATGGGCTGAACCTTTCCTCTTCGTTCGTACCTACAAAACAAGGTGGACTACCTTGGGGGGATCCAGGAGTAACCCCTTCGATGGAGGTGTCAAAGACAATTTCCAGAGGAAGCATATGAATTTAGAGTGTGTTTTTTGGGATTACCTGGCTGGTAGGATATTTAGTGCCTTATATACCATTAAGAGGTGAAATGTGGCAGTTAGCTTATTAGGACATGTGTCATACATAGACCTTAGGTTAGTGTCATACTCATGAAACTCCATTGACCATGAGGTGTGGATTGACCCAACCTATTAGGGCTTTTGTATTGCATTGAGTCCTTAGTAATTATTTGGGCCTTGAAGATATTTGGCCCAATGGGAAAATATACACCACACTACGTACTATCATCATCATGATCATCCTCATCGTTATCATTAACAACAACAAATTAAAACTGTTCAAGTCATAAAGTCAAGTGATTTACAAGAAATTAAAGAGGAGTCGAGATACAATATTGACATCAAATGGGCGGTGCATGGATAATAAATTACTAACCGTTTGATTTTTCTTTTCATACACATACCAACATAGGTTACACATATCATTCACCTTCTTTTTTATCATTCCCATTCATTATTCAATTTTTCTTCTTCCATTATTCAATTTATTTCATGATCTATAAGAATTTCGCTAACCCTTTCCTCCTCCTCTCTCTTTTCTCTCTCTAAAAAAAGCTCTTCTTCAACCTCCATTGCTTTAGGGCTGTCGTCAATCTTCTAAAGGTTCATGGTCAGCCCCTTTTTCTTTTCCTTGTTCTCTTTTGTTTTTTACCGTTAACTATAAGTCCTTATTAATTTATTATCTCTGTGAAATGTATCATTCTCCTTCTCAGATTTATTATTCTTCTCGTGAGACTTATTTTTTGTTCTGTCGGATTTATCTTTCTCCTTTTTGTGAGATTTGTTTGGGGCATGTTTAATTTGTTTGGTTTTATCTGAAAATCAATTTGTTGTTGGAGATTAGTGTCGGATCACAACAGCTTTTTATACATTCAATGCATTCAAAATAAGTGACACAAGATTTACTTCAACAAGATTTACTTCAAAACTATTGCAGATCAATAGATCCCCTCGCGAAAAGTTGTATGAAGAAGCAATGATATAAAAGAGGAATGAATGCACTATCAGATTTCTCTTATTGGGATTTAGGTTTTGTCAAAGTTGGTTTTAATTTTATCTACGTTTATTTTTATGTATTTGAATGTTACTGATTTCTATTGTAAATGTGGTGTAACTTTCATTCAATAAATTAACCTTCCCTTGTTCTTAAAAAAAAAATCTTTCAACCATAATCAAATAACTCTTCAAAAGTTGAAGGAACCATTAATTTGCTCCAAACTTTTTAGAAGCATTGTATACATGATGATCAAGCAAATCAAATACCACCCATTAGATGTTGCACAAAAAACTAGTTTTCAATGAAACGTTCTCCCTCTAATTAATTGCAATTACAAATAAAAGTATTGTGTATTGGATTACCAACCTTTAAGAAACCCAAACATTTTCCGTATTTAATTTAGCAATTTATTGTTGTTGTTGTTGTTGTTGTTGTTGTTGTTGTTGTTGTTGTTACAACTAACGGAAGTTGTTTTTAACATAATTAATGTAAACTTATAGTTTTTTCTAAAAAAAAAAAATGGTTTCGAAATGTATTCAATTTGAGTTGAACTTATAATTTGACTGAGCAATTGTTGTCATCTATTTGCGGTAACGAACATTAGGGAGCCATATAGTAGAGTACGTATACGTGCACATCCTTTTCAAACTAATGCAAAAATCATAACATAAGACAAYAATTTTATTTATAAAGCAGGACAACCAATTCAAGGTTGATAAACATGGTTGTCTAAAATGGACCGTTAACTTACATACACCAACAAGAAAATAAAATAAGTGCATGTAAAGTTACACACACATAAAAGTAACAACATTAAGTAGAAATTAAAGWCACCACTAAATCATTAACGGATAGTCCATTTTGTAGTAGCATAAAGGGACGCAACCGGTGGAGTGGTTGACGTCGATSACCAAATTACATGCAATGATAACCATTGGCAGAGTTGGAGACGCACTGACGTCCGGTGTTGGCACAACATTCTCTAACACCAGGAGTGCATCCGTGCCCACGGTGCTCCTCACACACAGGGTTTTCCTGTTGGGCTTTCACAGCAAGGACTTGCAACATCACTTCATCATAAAAGGACATTCAAAAGTTATTTTTTGTAATCTCATGTGTAACCCATATTATATACATGCTCAACTTTTTTATTATACTATAGCAAAATTGTAGACATAGTAGAACTAACATCTATGTATAAAGAGTTAGAAAGGGAAATATTTAGCACTAAGAGCTATGAATCAATCAACGTATAAATTTGTCATCATTTTCTATTTTAAATACTTTCTAATATATAAATTATTTTTTTGTACGTAATTAATCAACTGTAACATATCTTAGCTAAAACAAAGTATATTTTAATTTCTTAACAAAATAAAAGATTTAAGATGTACGTAGATGGAAGAAAATAAAACCTGTTGCAAGGATAAGAAAGACAGCAACAATGACTCTTTTGTAGCCAACCTTGTTTTCCATTGTTCTGTTAGGAAGAGTTTTGAATGCAATATGCGCTGTGTTTATAGTAAACAAGCAATAAAGTGAGTTGGTAGTTTGAATTGTTTGTGATTTGTTGTGAATGTAATCCCTTATGTTTGCTCTATTTATACCAAGTGTTTCACGACTAATTGGAATATACTACACTCAATCTTCTAGCACTAGACATAATGGTTAATTCTTTTCATTTTAAAACCATCCACTAGCCCACTATGCAATATTGCGGTTAATTCTTTTCATTATTATACTAATTAATTAATTAGAGATTTATTGATTGTGGCTCTCTTTTATTCAAGTTCTTGAAAAGTAGTTTATACAATATCCATTCTATTGAATAATTGCTTTTTCCTAAATTTCATATTAAAAAAAAAATTAAATTAAAAACAATTTATTATTTAATGTTTTAAAAGGAAAATAAATTGTAAGTAAAGTTTAAAACAAAAAAAAAATGTAAGTACAAAATATCAGTAGCATTGACCAAACCTGTCGATAACCGGCTAAATTATATAGCCAACATTTGAGTAAACTTGGTGTTCCGGCCCATCATGTGTTGGGCCAGGCTCATTAATGATTATTACAAGAATATCATTAGTAGCCTTATTGACCAGTCAAACGGGGGAAACTTCTTGCAGAAGCTGTCTAACTGAATTCAGTTAGAAGATCTTCTAGATATTCCTGAGTCAGGTTTAATTACCAGATTACCCTCCTATTGTCTATAAATAGGGAGCTCAACACCAGAATTGAGGATCTACACATTCATTCATTCTGACACTTTACACAAATTAAGTACTTTCTCTCTCCAACTCTCAGATTCTCTCTCTTTTCTCTCTCCTTCCTTTGCTGACTTAAGCATCGGAGGTGGTCCCCAGGGAACACCCCTAGGCCCTCTGACTGCATTTTCTCTCTCCTCAGGGAACCTGACGTACTTCTCCGGCGTTCCWTCCGACGCGTTTTCCGACGAGCGATCAAGAACAAACATCAAGATCCTAATTCCCTAATTTTCTAGATTCAAGTTTTCGATACTTAGAACAATTGGCGCCGTCTGTGGGGATCACAGATCAAGAAGTCAGCGATGGCAAGACTACCAGAAGTCGCCGAAACGCCAGTGAAGAATCTCCAGAAACATCGGAGAATGTCAGAAATCAAGGAGATGCTCAATCTCAGCCTTAAGAAGTTGTACCAGTTCAAGAAGGAGTTACCAGATTTGGCAGCAAAATTTGATCAGAGGTTTAGATGCACACTTTGCTGATCGGGAGCGTGCAATTCCTGGAGTACCCCGTGCAGGGCCAGAAACAGTGCCAGCACCGCAGCCAGTCCGTGCAGAAGTTCCGCAGCCAGTCCATGCAGAAGTTCCATAGCCTGGGCGTTCAGGACAACCAGCTCATGAGGGACAAGTTGTGAGGAGCCGCTTGGGTCCTTACAACTTTGCCAGCAGATCCAATGGATCCGCACAGCACTCTCATGATTCGCCCCCTGCAAGCCCGAGGGCAAACAGTCCCACGACCAGCTTCTCCCGTACAGAGTGTGAGGCATATACTCTGGCGTCCAAGAGCCGGGAGCCTACACAAGTCATCCGTGATGCTAGGGAGATTATAAACAATCGCAGACGCGAGCAAGGCGAAACCAGTCGCGTTCGTTCGCCTAGGAGATCACATTCTCCTATTTGACGTACGTCTACTCGGCGTTCACCAACACGGAGGTCGCCAACTCGACGACATTCAACACGTCGCTCGCCAACCCGGAGGACTACTGCACGGCGATCCAGGAGACATCTGCGTTCGGGGAGAGCTAGCTCGGAGGAAGTGACCTCAGAAACAGTAGCGGAGAGTGTTCCTAGGGGAATTCTTACTTCCCGTACCCTTCTCAGCGGGGAAATTCTCGACACTGTGGACAGAAGAAAAGTTAAGATTCCAACTATGGACCCGTTTGATGGAACCACTGATCCGGACGATCATATGGCCGCCTATAAGGCGCAGATGGGCATTCAGACGGAGTGTGAGGCGTCTTGGTGTAAGTTTTTTCCCACTACTCTTAAGGGAATGGCGCTCACATGGTTTAGTGAACCGTCCAGGAAGCCTTATTTCGCCAGCAGTTCATAGCGGGGAAACGCCATGAAGTCACCACTGTGGCTCTCATGAGCTGCAAGCAGGAGCCTGGCAAGAGTTTAAAGAACTATATAAAACGATTCAACACAGAGTCTTTGAAGATTTCCAACTTAGAAGACCCTGTCGCATTCGTGTCACTACTGACCGGGTTGCAACCGGGCGTTTCAAGCAAGATTTGATGATTCAAGATGTGCGCAAGTATTCAGTTGCCATGGAGATGGCACAACGTTATATAAAAGCCTTAGAGGCAAATAACAGTGATCCGCCCCCAGCAAAGAAGAAGGCCGACAATGGAGATCAGAAGCAGGGGGGCGATTAGAGGAATGACGATCGGAGGGATAATAGATCCGATGGCGACAAGAAAAGAAAAGAACGAGATGATGGCGTTGATCCGAGATACAACGTAAACAGACGAGAGATTTACCTGGACATTAAGGAGAGCAACCTCCTTCCTAAGCCCCGCCCAGTCCAGGCACCKATGAATAAAAGAAACAAGAATCTATGGTGTGAATATCACCGAGATTGTGGGCATACTACTCGGAATTGTAACGAGTTAAAAAGAGCACTTGACAAGCTAGCAAATGAAGGAAAGTTGACAAAGTACCTGAATAAAGACAATAACAAGAAACAACGGCCGACGGGTAGTAATGATACTGATGTCATGGTGGGCGTGATCACCGGAGGATTGGCTTCTGGCGGTACAAGGAATAGGGGTAGAAAACAACATTTGTATGAGCTCAAACATCAAGTGCTGGATGTTGCTAGGAGCACCCCTCCACCATGTCCTACCATGGTTTTCGATAGCAAGTCTTCCAATCCGCTAAGTTTGCCACATGACGACCCATTGGTAGTAGAAATCAAAGTCGCCAACGCTAAGGTACGATGAGTATTGGTTGATTCAGGCAGTTCATCCGACATTATAACGTATGAATGCCTAAAGCAACTCAGATGCGGGAACGAAAGGCTGGAGCCATTGGCGTAACCCCTAGTGGGGTTCGGCGGTCAGAGTGTTTTTCCAAGAGGCACAATYCGCCTACCAGTCCGATTAGGTGAAAAGGGACATGGCAAAAGTCTGATGGTCAAGTTCATTGTCGTGGATTTTCCTTTACCATACAACATCATCATTGGGCGACCATTGCTCAATCAAGTCAAAGCAGCAATTTCAACTTACCAACTCTTGTTGCAATTTGAGACGGACAATGGCAAGGTTGGAAAGTTGTATGGCGATCAGAGGTCAGCCCGAGAATATTATGTTAACAGTCTTCGAGGGGCAACAACGACCGAGGAAAGCCCATCCAATAGCTAGAAAAGGAAAGAATCGAAACCAGATTTATCGACGCCAATGGACGTGTACTTGGCTGACAATCCAAAGAGGTATGGGCGTCCAAGACCCATTGACTCCCACGAAGAAGTGGCGATTGACGATGACCCTTCTCATACTGTCATAGTAGGGGCTAATTTGGATAAAGAACCGAAGAAAGAAATAGTCAATGTTCTCAGAGAGTACCGAATTGTCTTTGCTTTCACCGTGAATGAAATGCCTGGGATCTCCCCTGATGTGATGCAGCATAGACTCAGCACCACAGATCGTTACAAGCCCGTCAAACAAAAGCTGCGTCACCAAGGGCGTGAAAGATGTTTAGCAGCTGTTGCCGAAGTTAAGAAGTTGATAAAGCTGGCTTCATCCGTGAATGTCAGTATACTGACTGGTTGGCCAACGTTGTCTTGGTCAAGAAACCCAATGGTACGTGGCGAATGTGTGTTGATTTCACTGATCTCAACAAAGCCTGTCCGAAGGATGATTATCCTCTTCCAAAGATTGACAAACTACTTGATTCTACTGCAGGGCATGCCCTCTTTAGTTTCATGGACGCCAATACTGGGTATTACCAGATTCCAATGGCGGAAGAGGACCAGGCACATACTGCCTTTATTACCAATCAGGGAGTTTATTGTTATAAAGTAATGCCCTTCGGTCTTAAAAACGTCGGGGCTACCTATCAGAGGTTGGTAAATCAGATATTTGACGGTCAAATTGGCCGAAATATCGAGGTTTACGTTGATGATATGATTGTGAAAAGTAAGATTGTAACTGACCATATTGCTGATCTCAGGGAAACGTTTGATTCGTTGAGAAAGTTCAGCATGCGCCTAAACTCGAAGAAGTGTATTTTCGGTGTCCATGGTGCAAATGTTTGGGGTTCCTGCTGGATGAACGCGGAATAGAGGCGAATCCAGACAAAATTCAAGCTGTGTTAGACATGCAATCCCCAAGGAGTGTGAAGGAAGTCGAGCGGCTGACGGAATGTATGGCTGCCTTGGGGCGTTTCCTGTCCAAGTCGGCAGATAAGAGCTTAACGTTTTTTAAGACTTTGAAAAGATCAACATTCAAATGGGATGAAGAAGCAGAAGTGGCGTTTCAAGAGTTGAAGAAGCATCTTTCGGGGATACCAAAGTTGGTGTCGCCAATGCCAAAAGAACCTTTATACGTTTATTTGGGTGTCTCCGATTATGCTACAAGCGCGGTATTGGTCGCCGAGAAGGATTAAACCCAACACCCTGTATATTTTGTCAGGCATGCTTACAGAGGGGCTGAATCCAGATACTCAATGATTGAGAAGATAGTGTACGCCTTGGTAATAGTAAGCAGAAAGTTGAAGCCCTATTTTCACGCCCATCCTATCACAGTTCTCACTGGACAGCCTATACAGAAGGTTATTGAAGGGCGAAACCATTGAAACAGAATGACCGAATAGGCCGATGAGTTGGCAGATTACGGTTTGRRGTATGAACCCAGGAAGGCGATTAAGGCTCAGGCGTTGGCCGATTTCATTACTGAATGCACTAATCGCCCCCCTCAGGCAGCTGATAATCCTTGGGAATTATTTGTCGATGGATCGTCAACCAAGGAGGCGAGTGGGGCAGGAATTTTGATCAAAACCGGTCTAGGCGAACGCCTGGAGTATGCAGTGCGATTTGGGTTTGCTGCGTCCAACAATGAATCGGAATATGAGGCACTATTGTTGGGGCTACAAATATGCTTAGCTGCTGGGGCTAGAAAGGTTTTGGTCAAATCAAATTCACAACTGGTGGTAAGTCAAGTCACAAGGGAATTTGATGCGAAAGAGGACGCCATGAAGATGTACTTGGGAAAGGTGGCGGCCCTCAAGGAAAAATTTGACGAGTTCAATATTCAGCATATTCCCAGGTCCGGGAATTATCAAGCAGATGCTATGTCTCGGCTAGCCAGTTCTGCTGAGAACGCAAGTCCTCGTATCATTACTTGGGAGGTCTTGAAGGAGCCAAGTATAAATGACACTATGGTGGTGCTTGACCGAGGCGATACGTGGATGGATCAGATAATTCGATATTTGAAGGATGGCGAATTACCGCAAGATGATAAACAGGCCGACAGAGTTAGGAAACAGTCAAGAATCAAGATGGTTCCTTTGGCATGATGGAAAACTTTATAAGAAATCCTTTACCCATCCGTTGTTGAAGTGTGTGACACCAGATGAAGGGGATTACATTTTACGAGAAATCCATGAAGGAGCCTGTGGTAGCCATCAGGGTTTCCACACATTGGTAGGGAAAGCTTTACGATCCGGCTTTTACTGGCCAACCCTGAAGAACGATGCCCAGGAACTTGTCAAGAAATGCGAGAAATGTCAACTTAATGCAGACATTCCTCGCCTCCCCGCCACAAACCTGTCTGCGATTCTTCCCACCCTTCCGTTTGATCAATGGGGGATGGACTTGTTGAGACCTTTCCCACCGGCGTCCGGACAAAGGAAATTTCTCATAGTCGCCATTGTCTACTTTACGAAATGGATTGAGGCGGACCACTGGCTACCATTTCTGAAAAACAAATTCAGCAATTCATCGGGCGGAATATTATTACCCGTTTTGGAATACTAAGGGCGTTAATCGCCGATAATGGAAGACAATTTGAGAGCGAGTCTACTCGGCGGTATTGTGAGCAGTTCGGTATTAGGGCTAAATTCACGGCCGTCTGCCGACCACAAACCAATGGCCAAGCAGAAGCCGCAAATAAGGTGATCTTACGGGGCCTAAAAACGAAGCTTGATGGGGCTAAAGGATCCTAGCTGGACGAACTCCCGGGAGTTCTCTGGTACGCCAGGACAACAAAGAAAGAATCAACTGGCCACACGTCGTTTTCCTTGGTGTATGGAAGCGAAGCTATTTTGCCTGTAGAGGTGGGCGCTTCGTCACCCAGAATCACCTACTATGATCATGGGGCTAATGATGAATCCAAGAGAATGGATTTGGATCTGTTACCTGAGTTGCCTGGAAACACCCTTCTCCGATCCATATGTTACAAGTAGAAGATTACCAGATATTTCAACAACCGTGTGAGACCCCGCCAGTTCTACCGAGGCGATTGGGTGTTGCGAAAGGTTGAAAGTACTGGTAAAGATTTACGAATGGGAAAGTTTACCCCTAATTGGGAGGGACCATATAGGTCATACGCCCAGGCACCTTCAGGCTTTGGACACTGATGGTAATCCTTTGCCTCGTCCATGGAATGTAGATAATCTGCGGCGTTTTTACATTTGATTACATCTGTAGGGGCATACTACTGTTATGTACAAGTGATTGGTCATGTATATGAATAACAATGATGTAATCAAATGGTTATAATAATAAAGGCTGTCAGGGGCGTTTCGTGTATAGGCTTGTTGACAAGATATGTTAAACAGTAGATGAACAATACAAGAGGGGGGGTGAATTGTATTGTTAAGGAACTTGAGCAAATTTTAAAAATATGTAAAGGAACTAAACAGAATAAAGATTGCAAAAGAGATTCTCAAACACAGAAACCTCCTTGTCACTCAACAAGAGGAAAACTGTGACCCTCCTCAGGGATTTACTCCTTTTATTGATGAGGAACTCACCTAACACAATCTACTCAACTCTCTTTATCAAGTTCCTCAACGAACTTGAACTACCCTTGCAATCAATTCCCCAATCGATTGCAACTCTCTCTTGCTCTCTTTCTCTGATAATCTTCATCAAAGATTATACACTGAGTTCACTCAAATCAATCTCACTCCCTTTAACAATCAATAAAGAACTCTAAGATCAAGCAGAGTAATAATAAGTGGATTATCAATATATCAAGTGATTTTTCTCTCAATGCTCAAGTGTGTTTTGAAAACAGAAGAATGGAGTATTTATAATGCAATTGTCCTTGACATTCAATCCATTATCAGTCACTTCCTCCACTTCTAAAGTGGGGAGAAAGTGGAGTTATGCTTGAAGTCCAAGGAATGGAGAACGTGCACAAGAATTTTTATCAGAAAAATTCTTTGCTTCAACTGAATAAAACGTGGTTTTGGAAAACTTTACCCAAGAAATATATATATGTATATAAGTCATTTCCTTAACAGTCTCCTGAATTTTCTCAACTGACAATACTAAGTCAATCAGATTTTTCTTTCTTTTAAAAAAACGTTTATATAAAATAAAACTAATTTTTATTCTTTGTAAATTAATATGAAAAATTTTTTCTTATTCCTAAAAAGTATTTACAGTTACTTGTTTTATTTTTAGAAAAACAAATTAATAAAGATAAAGTTTATTAAATCTTTTTCAACCAACTAAGATAGAATTTTTAAAAGAAATTTTTTGACATATTATTTCACTGATATTTTATCCACTTAATAATATTATTTAAACCAGGATTCTTACATGATGCATAATTCTGATGCTTTACTCCAAGCAATCAGTTCCCTCTATACGATCAGTTTTCTTCAAGTTCCTCACTTGAGATCTGAAACTTCAAGTTCCTCCGCAACTCTACTGGAATCGAGATTGCAGTTGTTTGATTTCTTTTATTTTTTTTTATGCTGTTCTATATGGGCTGGATATTAAGCTTTGATCTTCTTTTAATCAACCTTGCTTAGTTCACATTAAAATCCTGATTATCATACACTTGCACACACATTAGCAACAAATAAAGTTTGTCTAAGTTTTAAGTCTCATCAAAACTCATAAGGTCAACATTTCCCCCTTTTTGATGAATGACAAACTTAGGCAAACTCTCAAATATAGTGTAGGAAATCAAAACTAAAATGCACAAAACTTCACTAGATGCAAAACAATACTATAATGTAGATGATACTAAATATGATGCTTCATGAAACTAAAATAATACTATGATGCAATGCTAAATGATGCAAAAATCTACTCTAAATGATACTAAAAATAAGACATTACCCTTTAGTTTTCAATGTGACCATGCAAGATCAAGCATAATCATCTTCAATTTGGAGTTTGAGTGAGTTTGCTCATGCTTCTTCCCTTTTGTCTTTCAATCAAATTGAAACAAGCATAGCAATATTCACATACACACCACTAAGGACATAGTTACTAGGACTATGTAGCTTAGGTTTTGAACCTTTGGTAATGCAATATATCAAATATGTAAATAAATCATGCAACACAATTTACACACACACAAATACTTATTATAAACATATAAGTCATAAGTTCCAATCAGAAAAAAAACCAATATCCAAGTTCAACAAAAGTAAAGCAAAGCAAATAAATTGTTCAATTAAGACAAGATGAAATTGAGAATTAAGTTAAGTGCTTAAAGGCTAAGACAGGTAATGAGAGGATCAGGATTCATCATCATGGGATTTTCTGCTTTTCTTCTTCATGGACAGACTCCACAGCAAGACTATCATCTTTTCAGCTAACCCCTTCTTTCCTTTGTCAAGAATTCAATTAGTGGCCATCTTCTGATCCAGTGTCTTCAATGAAGGCTCTTGAGTATCAGTTTCTCCATAATGACTCATTTTTCCAGAATAGAAGTCTGCTTCTTTTAATGCTAACCAACACATCTTTGATTTTAATTAACTCATTGTGCAAAGAAGAAGAACTGAAAGCACAAACCAAGAGAAGGAGAAGGAACAAAGCCAGTGAATTTAGGTTCCTCACCTTCTTCTTGTTCCTCAACATCATCCTCATCATCAACCTCCAATACCATCTTTTCTTGTTTGTAGCTTAAATGCAAGCCTAAGATCTTTCCTTTTAGGACCATAGCAGCAACTCCTCCAAATCCTCCACCCTTTTTTCTTCACTTGACCAGTTCCTTTTGGACAGTGTCTTTCTTCTCTGTTTTTTCTTTTCTCTTTCTTAGACCCTGCTCAGTTCTCTCACTTCTTAGGAGTTCTATCTCCAGTTCCTTCTCTTCACCACATGCTCAACGTTTCCAAACCACTTCCTCCCTCTTCTTCCTCACGTTTCACCTCAATTATGACTGTTTAGCACCTTTCGTTCTCTTTTCTAAAAACTGTCTTCCCATCCATCACACAGGCTTAGGCTTCAAGGTTTTTGGTTGAACAAGTATTGTTTGTAGTTTGAGGAATTCACATGATCCTAAGGAGATATCAAAACTCTCAAAAAGAGTCATAAGTAAAGTGCATATCCCCTATAAAGCTTTGGAAAACAATGGTTCATGTGTTGAATATGAGAGAAGGAAAGTTATTTGGATTTTGTTTTGAATGCAATAAATAAGTAAAGTCATCATATGATTGCTTCACTTCTCTTTTGAGGCGAGGATAATATTAGTCCAAACAAAGTTTAAAAAGCAATTTTTGTAGTGGAAAGATTGTGGTGTTAAGTGAGAACATGCCCTTCTGCCTCCAATAATTTAACTATTTCATCCATTCCAACCACATTCACCTTCACAACATACTCCTCTTAATATACTTTCAAAACCAACATTTGATAAAAAAAGCATCGCTCAAAAACTCAGCATCAAATTCAATTTCTTTCTTTTTAATTTACTTTCATGTGGGTACATCACATTCAAAATATCCAAAATTATTCAATAACTCATATGCAATCACATTGTTAAAGTGAGAACCAAAGAGTTACCCAACCTTGTGCTTTGAGAATGTCAAGCAACTCGACATATTCAATGCATTACACCAATCCAGATTTATGCAAAGAGGAGGAATGTATTTTTCACAACCTGTTTTCCAATTCTCTTTTGTGAAGCAGATTTGTTTTTGAGAATTGAAGCCCAATTCCATATTCCATCTAGTTTATTCCTAAAAACCCATTTAAGACCAATAACTCTTTTTGATTTAGGAATAGGTTATAATGCCATACCTTGTTTCTTTCCAAATTCATTGAGTTCCTCTTGCATGGCATTTATCCATCAGCATCCTTGAGAGCTTCTTCATGATCTTGGTTAATGATGGACAGAAAAGAGTAGAAGAGCAAAAGTTCCTCAACTGAATCTTGTTTGAATTCCCTTGTGATGTCACTGATTATTTTATCAATGGATAGATTTCTGATGTTTCCATGTTTAGGCTGGAAATCTCTCACAGGAACTGCACTTGTGTTGTCTCAGCTTGAGTTCCCCTGAGTCTATTGCTCCTCTTCAGGTTCCTCTGTTGCCCTTCTTCATGATGAGGAACTTCAACTTCAGTTTTTTTCTCATCCGGACTGTGTATGTTCCTTGATTTCCTGGGAATCTTTCATCTGGATCCTCTTCTAATAGACCAATTTCAAAATCATAGTCATCAAGTTCCTGTACACTAGAATGAGAGTTAGTTAATCAAAGATTACATGAATACTCTCTTCTACACTAGGTATTTTATTTAGACTCTGTATGCCTTGCTATGAGATGCATAACAGGAATACAGCCTCATCATTTTTCATCAAATTTTCCTAAGTTTCTTTTACCTTATTATGTACAAAGCACTTACAACCAAAAGCCCTAAAAGAGGATATTAGGTTTTTTCCTTTAAACAGTTCATATGTTTTTGTTTAAAAATAGGTCTCATCATAATCTATTTAATGATAAAACATGCAGTATTAACAGTTCTTGCCCAAAATTCTTGCAAGACCACTTGAGATTAACATGTCTAGCCATATCCTCAAGTGTCCTGTTCTTCCTTTAACAACTCCATTTTGTGTGGAGTCTTGAGCTGAGAAAATTATGATCCATACATTAACCCTGCAAAACTCATCAAACTTTGAGTTATCGGAATTCAGTTCCATGATCAACCTAATATGAATTACTTGAAATCCACTGTGATTTTTGTTCTTAGCAACAAAATCAATAAATCATATCAAACGTCTCATCTTTAGAAGCTAAGAAAATAACCCAAGGAATCTAGAATAATCATCAACAATAACCAAAACATTATCTTTTGCCATATCTACTAGGAATCTCATAGACCATATATAATAATATGAATATTCAATGGTAAGGTCGTGAACATATTTTTGCTTTTGAAAACTCCTGACATGCTTTCTTTCACACATGCATCACACACATGATGAGGAGGGAACTGACTTTGGCAAGCAATGACCAGTTCCTTTGAAAGTAATTTATCATGAGTGAAAAGCAGCATGTCAAATCGATTGTGCCATAATAAAGGATCATCATCAATACACTAAAAAGTCAGATTATTTCTAGGAATTGAATTGAGAAATCAACTGTATAAGTTTCCCCTTCTAGTTCCTTCTAAAACAATCTTTCCCTATTGTTTATTATGATTTTTACAGCAATATTGTGTGAACTGACTGAATTACCTTATAGAATGAGATATACTTAACAAATTATGTCTTAAAACCTCGACCAAAAATACATTGTCTATACAATAAGGAACTGGACTTACCAATTACTTTGGCAATATCTCACCTTTCTTTTATCACCAAAGTCACAGTTCTCCAGATAGGTTCTAGTGAGAGAATCTTGATTTATCTCCTGTCATGTCATGGAAACCCTGTGAGGTACCATGAGTGTTCCCCCTCACTAGAACTGCAAAAACTTAAGGTTAGTGAGAGGGAACCCAGATTCTTGGTTCTTTTGAGAGAAAAGAAACAGTTTTCTTTACCAGACATGTTAATGTTTCCTTTTATAAGCAATCCTTTAGTGCAATCTTGTCAAAGTGACCAGTTTTTTCCACAAAGGAACAAACTTTGTTGCTAGGTAAATCAAAATATTTCTTTTGTTTCCTTTTCTTCTGTTATACATAGCCTAATCTTCCTGTCTTTTCACTGAGCATTTCAATCACTTAGGGTGACATACTGATTTTTCATTATATCATCAATTCCTTTTCCAACAAGAAATTTTAAGTTTTAATCCTCAAGATCTCTCTTAAGTTTCAAAATCTTTTGTTAAAAACATTTTGTGAGAATTGATCCATTAAGTCATAATCCATTAACCTGTATTGAAGTCAGTCTAATTAAGCCATGATATTTCATATTTCATTTTAACTTGTTCTTAAGAATAATTTTATCATAAAGTCAAAAAATCTGCCTTAACAATCAATTCTATGATTTTCAATCCAACTACTGTGTTCCTTGCGATTTTAAGAGCTTTTTTTCTTTTCTTTTAAATTTGCAGTTTAACTTTTTCAAAATTTTTTATTCAAATCAGTTAACTGTTCACTAAAGATTTTTAGGAAGATATTAAGTTCTTAGGATCAAAGATTACCTTATGTTGATTTCTTCAGTTTGTGCCATAAAAACAAGTTCAGTTTCTTCCTCTGGTTGCCTCAACATCTTCCTCATCACTGTCAGAATCTCCCCAAGCATATCATGGCTCTCATGTCAGTCTTATTTGAATGGAGCTCAATTTCTTTGCTTTTCCTTTGCCTTGCTTTGTCTTCTCAATGCACTGAGGACATCTCTGATAAAGTGACAGAGCACACACTTGTACATCCAAATCCTTAAAAGTGCAGTCTTCTTGTTCTTGATGAGTTTGCTTATTCTTCTGAACATCTTCGAATCTTCACCATAAGTGCAGTATCATTTCGACACCTTCAGATTTTTTCCAGTTCTGTCTTCCAGGCTAAGTTTTGTTAAAACTTCACTATGTGTTTCCCAGTGTAACTCATGAGTCAATGAGGGAACAAACAAGTTGCTTCAAATAATGATTGTGACAGTATTTGCTTGCCAAGGCAGTAATTTGGCCTCCTCTTTTCATCTTGAGGAAGGCTCAAAGAATTTTCCTCACTTTGCTCATTGTAGGGATAATCTTACCAAGAGAAACAAGTCATTATAAGTTAGTAAAAGAGTAAAGCTTTCCTGAATTGTTTTGGATGCATTTCAAATCTTTTTCATATTTGAATCAGTAAGTCAATTTTTGGATCTTTTACTTCAATTAGTTCTTTCATGAGTATTTGAAGCAAATCCCATATTTCCTTTGACATTCTTGCATCCCATGACTCGATTATGTTCATGGTCAAGACCGCAATGGAGCAATTTAAAGCAAAGTGCATAAGTTCTAGTTTAATCAAAAATCCTCTTTATCATTTTAGTATAGATTTAGAGAAACCTCATTGTTGCAGTTGTTTTTTGGTGATTTTAAAGTCACCAACTTTCTATACTCTCCACTGATAATTTTCAGCTTGATGAAAAATTTCCATCGTTTTCCAGTAGGTATAGAACTTCCATTGAACTGGTGTCTGAGTAGAATAGCTTCTCAAGTTCTCATGGTGTCAATCTTTCCTTCCAGTTCCTTGCTCACCAGGTTTCCTGCACTTCGTGAGTACTGCTGTCTGATACCATTGTTAACAGTAGATGACAACACAAGAGGGGGTGAATGTATTGTTAGGAACTTGAGCAAATTTTAAAAATATGTAAAGGAACTAAACAGAATAAAGATTTGCAAAAGAGATTCTCAAACACAGAAACCTTGTCACTCAAAAGAGAAAACTGTGACCCTCCTCAGGATTACTCCTTTTATTGAATTAGGAATCACTACACAATCTAATTCAACTCTTTTTCAATCCTCACGACTTGAACTACCCTTGCAATAATTCCCCAATCGATTGCAACTCTCTCTTGCTCTCTTTCTCTATAATCTTCACTCAAAGATTAATCACTTTAGTTCACTCAAACTCAATCTCACTCCCTTTACAATCAATAAAGATTCTAAGAATTAAGGCAGAGTAAATAAGTGTTATCAATATATCCGATGATTTTCTCTCAATGCTCAAGTGTGTTTTGAAAACAGAAAAATGGAGTAATTTATAATGCATTGTCCTTGACATTCAAATCCATTATCAGTCTCCTCCATTCTTTAAAGAGTGGGAGAAGTGGGAGTTAATGCTGAAGTCCAGAATGGAGAACGGCACAAGAATTTATCAGAAAAAATTCTTTGCTCTTCAACGAATAAAAGTGGGTTTTGAAAACCTTACCCAAGAAAATTATATGTAATAAGTCAATTCTCCTTAACAGTCTCCTGAATTTTCTCAACTGATAATACTAAGTCAATCAGATTTTTCTTCTTTAAAAAAAAACTTTTATATAAAATAAAACTAATTTTTCTATTCTTTGTAAATTAATATGAAAAAGATTTTTTCTTATTCTAAAAAGATATTACAGTTACTTGTTATTTTTAGAAAAACAATTAATAAATAAAGTTTTATTAAAATCTTTTTCACCAACTAAGATAAATTTAAAAAAGAAAATCTTTTACATATATTTCACTGATATTGATTATCATTTAATAATAATTTATTAAACCAGGATTTCTTTAATGATGACATAAATTCTGATGCTTTACTCCAAGCAATCAGTTCCTCTGATACGATCAAGTTTCTCTTCAAGTTCCTCCACTTGAGATCTGAAACTTCAAGTTCCTCCAGCAACTCTACTGGAATCGAGATTGCAGTTGTTGATTTCTTTTATTTTTCTTRTATGCTGCTTCTATATGGGCTGGATATTAATGCTTTGATCTTCTTTTAATCAACCTTGCTTAGTTCACATTAAAATCCTGATTATCATCACACTTGCACACACATTAGCAACAAAATAAAGTTTGTCTAAGTTTTAAGTCATCATCAAAACTCATAAGGGTCAACAAGATACTACCTCCCCCTAACAGATTTCCTAAATATGTGTTCTGTGCATTTTTAGCTTTTTACGGATCGCCCACTTAAGGGCATCTTTCTCTTGGCTTTTAAGATATAAATTCATTGATTTCCTTGAAAATAGTTTTCTCTATTTCACGGATCGCCCATTTAGGGGCATATGAAATTCTATGTTGAGAACGCCTAAGGCAAGCTTACGTGGCCAACTTTGGCCCTTTTTGCTAATTAACGGATCGCCCATTTTAAGATATGCAGGGTTATGTATGTTTCCTAAACGCCTTGGGTGAGCTTTGCTAGTGTGCTCTCTCAAATCGCTTATGCACAAGAATGTGAACACTTGGTTAAAATTTGTCATTTTAACAGGTCATATTTGTTTATTCGTTCTTGATCGCCTAAGAACATTTATACTTGGTTAAAATTATAATCTTATGGTTATAATTATAATTTTAAACGAGTCACATACTTGATAAAATTTTAAAGCAAATAAAATGAAGACTTTGGAATGAATAAATAGCCAATAATATTAAATGTAGAATTAAAACCTGCAAATTGTCAATACATYAAATGGCACTAAGGCCTGAAATTAAAATACAAAAATTCTAATASACAAGTCTTTGAAAAGAAGAGGGCAGAGGTAATCATTTCGGCGTTGGAGGAGGGTCGGCTGGCTTCTTTGGTTTCGCCCCGGAGGGAAGCTTGGGACCAGGAGGCTTAATGCCGGTCTTTGGCTTCTTCTTGGCAGGGTCACCTACGACCGAGGGAACTGAGTCAGAAGAAGATCATTTAAGATTGATCTTCAAGCCGGAGGAGGAAGAAAACACCTTTCCACCGGAAGAAGCAGCACCCTTCGAGCCGCCAGAAGAAGATTTCTTCAGGTCCTCAACTGCCTTTAAAGAAGCCTCGACATTCGCCTTACGGGCAGCCTCAGCTTGCGCCTTCTGCGCATCTGCTGCTTTTGCTTTACGAGCAGCTTCTGTTCTTTCTTTGCTTTGTTGAGCCTGCTTCTCAGCCTTTTCCCTCGCCTTGACCCTCTCAGCGGCGATCAGGTCCTGGAACGCCTACAGGATCTCCTCTTTCTTCCCAGGCATGACTTTTTCAGCAGCAGCCAACATCTTGGTCTGCATCGAGTCGGAAACCTTTGAGGAGGCGTTCAYAGCAGCCTCGTCCCTCCACTTTTTCCCCGCCGGCCCATCGCGCCATTATTGGATGATCGCATCTGGGTTTAGGGGCTCGGCGGAGGGAGCTTTCTTCAAGACGTCCAGCTCTTGGCGAACTGCAGCAAGATCATCTTCAGCTTGCTTCTTCGCCGCCTCTGCGTCTCCCTTGTCCTCTTCCGCTCGAGTGGCCTTAGCATTGGCCAGCCTCAAGGCGGTGGCATGGGAGGATTTAAGGGCGTTTATCTCYTCCTACAGTTCCTTCACTCTCCCCTTACTCGCCTCGAGCTCATGGGAGAGCATGCCCTCATTCGCCAAGGCCTGGCCATATACTTTAGTCAAGCCATGGATTCTTGCAGAGAGCTGAAAAATAAATGAAGTGTTAAACACATGCGTACTTAAAGAGAAGGAAAAGAAATGTTATTACAAAAATGTTACTTACGTCGAAGAAGGTCTCCCTTAGAGGAATGAAGAAGTTCTCCTTCTGCTTCCTGATGACCTTTGCATCCGCCTCCTGCGAATGCATGTGGTTGACCGCTTGGTGGGTCCGGGTCATCTTGACCTCCATTGGGAGGTCAGCAAACGGGAGGCCAGCGTATTCATCTGCCTCTTCCTCCTCCTCCTCGTTGGTGATTTCATTATCGCCAACCTCTTGATTCTGCACCTCCCCCTCCTCAGTCTCGCGGAAGAGGCGTTCCTTGTCGTCTCCGGCCTCAACCCCCAGAGGTTTGATGGGGTTGTAGCCGGCAAAAGGTTTGGTGGTGGGATCGCCATCACCAAAAGCATCGTTGAGGTGATCTGCCTCGACCACCTCTTCTTCGTTTTCAGCCATGCTCTCAGCAAGGCGATCTTTTTTGGAATTCTTTTTCTGGAAAAGACAGGACAAAATAAAAGGACAAGGAGAGAGAAGACACAAGGAGTTAAGGCGGTCTTACTGGGGGCGGTGGGTGAACTTGAACTGTTCCCTCTTCCAGAACTTCCTCTAGCAGGAAGCGTACATTGTCTATGTTGCTGGTGAGTTCTGTCATTTCTTGTGTAAATCTTGAAATGGCTAACTCTGCAAATTGAGACAAGATAAGAGCACAAATTAAGAAAGCCAAGGGCAAATAATACATAAAGAAAGACTCATACCCCTTGTATACGCCCTACTGAGGCCGACATATGACAAAAAAAACTCCTTAGAGAGAGTTTTTACTTGCGGCACCTAGCGACTCGGGAACCAACACTCATCACCCATGGCGTCAAGGATATTTTTTGTTTTGCAATACACGGCCATCACAGCCTCTTGGGTGGAAATTTGTGGGACATCGTTGTTTAGGAGAAAGTTGGGAGGCTGTCTACTCGGTTTCCTGGGAATCTTCCAGCKATCGCTGTGGTAGATAAAAAGAAATTTACCCCGAAACCCCTTGTGGTTGGAGACAGTTTTCTGAAGGATTTTGTAATACCTTCTCGTCCTGAATCCAAACCAACCTTCTCCATAATCTTTTTTGGACTCTACCAAATGGAACATGTTACGCCAAAGGACAAGTGAAGGCATAACTTCGAGCATTCGGCAGAGGGAAATGAATGAAAGAATTTGGGATATAATATTTGTCATTATCATCGCTAAGGTTAATCTATATGCATTAAGTAACTCTACAATGAAAGGATGCAAAGGAAATCTAATTCATAACTCTAGTTGAAGCAAGTAAACGACTATACAACTAGGAGACGGATTTGTTACCGCCCTTTTGGTGCCCGGAATTACAATTGGATAATCGTTGGGTAGGTGGTAACGGAAGGCTATCTCTCGCCTATACTGCTCCTGACCTAACCAGTTTCTAAAATGGCGAACGAGATTATAACCTTTAGCCCCACAGGCGTTAGAAGTGGATGCCTCATCTCAGGGGAACTCTCTGTCGGTTTCCGGGTCATCGACGGTTACTTGCACCATCCCTYATTTTAAGAAATAATTATAGAAGTCAGCATACGTATTCACATCCTCCGGTTTACCGGCATAGGTACTACGCCGCCTACGGGTTCTATATGTCTTAGTTCTTCCTCAAACCCCGCAGATAAGCTGTCACTAGTGTTATGGGAGCTAGACTCGGGGCTAACCGCCGGGACAGCGATGGGAGTTTTATCTACATTAACCGGGTTATCTACAATCTTAACGGATGGATCTTTATAGCTAGAACTACACCTAGCCGCCCATTTCTTATTGTGAAAAGAATCATCTTCTAGTTCGTAACGGATGGTTCTAAAAGTTAAGCGATCCATAATAAGGGGAGCAAAAATCGTACCTTCTGATTAAAAATGCTAGTTCACGGATTGCCTGGTTTAGTGGATGCTAGAGAATTATAGTAGATTGCCTACCCCAGTTATCGCCTCCAGCTGTTACTTAGGAGATTTTTTGATGAAAAGATGGAAATCACGAATTCAAAGTTTGAAGATTTGAAGTTTCTTGAGAATTTGGGATTTTCTCTCTCTAGAATTCAAAAGAAGGCAAGTGAAAATGATGAGGAGAGAGGGTAACAAACCTCAGATATATAGATTTCCAGCTTGGGCTTTCTACTGTTCCCGTATATCAGGCCCATTAGGGAGTATTCTCCTGAAAAGCCTAATAAGAGAAGAGTATTTATAACGTATAAAATATGGTACTTCAATACAGTACTCCTTCTAATACAGGGTATACATCTCACTCGGCGTTCCGAGAAAAGGAAGAAGCAGTGATTTTCGTAATTCCGTGGATTGCGTATTTCCGAGGTTAAGGGACTTTCCCGAGACTTAGGCAAGACGAAACAGGGATCTGTGATCCTTGGCTTATTCGCCTCAAGTGTGTAACCGCCTTGAGCGTTTGTTCGCCCATGGATCTATTGGGGCTAACATRTTCGAAGGAATGTCTTTCTTCAACAGATCATTGACTAATGAATCATTCACGCCTAGCTAAGGGCGTTCTTCATTTTGGCTAAGTAAGCATACTTAAGCTTTCAAATTAACCATTTCTCGGACCGCCCGTTGAYGGTAATCTGAGATTAATGGCCTTTATCGCTAGGGGACTTCGAATGCCCATGGGGCTTAAGTATTCAATTCTCAGATCTAAGATGGACCAGGTAGTTCAATGAACCAATGCTCGGATCGCCCACTTAGGGTAACTTGAGATTGGCAATTACTGAATATCCAAATGGAGAAAACATTTCAATTCTCGGATCGCCCAGTTAGGGCAATCCTAGTTAATTCATTTTTAATCACCCTGGGCTTTAAACGCCCAGGGGATTAGGTATATCAGTTCTCGGATCACCAGTTAAGGCAATCCGAGTTAATTCATTTCTAATCGCCCTGGGCTTTAAACACCCAGGGGATTAGGTATTCTAATTCTCGGATCGCCAACTTAGGGCAATCCGAGTCAATTATGTTTTTAATCGCCCTAGGCTTTAAACGCCCAGGGGATTAGGTTTTCTAATTCTCGAATCGCCCACTTAAGGCAATCCGAGTTAGTTTTGTTTTTAATCGCCCTGGGCTTTAAACGCCCAGGGGATTAGGTATATCAATTCTCGGATCGCCCAGTTAAGGCAATCCGAGTTAATTCATTTCTAATCGCCCTGGGCTTTAAACGCCCAGGGGATTAGATATTCTAATTCTCGGATCGCCCACTTAAGGCAATCCGAGTCAGTTATATTTTTAATCACCTTGGGCTTTAAACGCCCAGGGGATTAGGTATTCTGATTCTCGGATCGCCCACTTAGGGCAATACGAGTCAGTTATGTTTTCAATCGCCCTGGGCTTTAAACACCCAGGGGACTGGGTATGCCAATTCTCGGATCGCCCACTTAGGGCAATTCGAGTTAGTTTAAGTTTTTATCGTCCTGGGCTTTGAATGCCCAGGGGATTAAATATTCCCTTTTCTCGGATCGCCCACTTAGGGCAATCCTAGGAAATTGTCCCTAATCGCCCAGGACTGTAAACGCCTAGGGGCTTTGTGTGGTCTAATTCTAACGATACKTTTACCTGACCCATCCAAGGGTTGGGGCTAAAATCCTAAGTATAGGATTTCGTATTTATACCCTTGGATAGATCAGTCAACGTTTAAGAATACTGGAACTAGTTGCCAAATTCCGCTCAATACTTAAGCCATGATAGGAGTTTCGCTTAAGAATCGAGCGTGGGGCTAATTGTTCCGGCCCACCATGTGTTGGGCCAGGCCCATTAATGATTATTACGAGAATGCCATTAGTAGCCTCATTGACCAGTCAAACGGGGGAAACTTCTTGCAGAAGCTGTCTAACTGAATTCAGTTAGAAGATCTTCTAGATATTTCTGAGTCAGGTTTAATTACCAGATTATTACCCTCCTATTGTCTATAAATAGGGAGCTCAACACCAGAATTGAGGATCTACACATTCATTCATTCTGACACTTTACAACAATTAAGTACTTTCTCTCTCCAACTCTCAGATTCTCTCTCTGTTCTCTCTCCTTCCTTTGCTGACTTAAGCATCGGAGGTGGTCCCCAGGGAACACCCCTTGGGCCCTCTGACTGCATTTTCTCTCTCCTTAGGGAACCAGACGTACTTCTCCGGCGTGCCTTCCGACGCGTTTTCCGGCGAGCGATCAAGAACAGACATCAAGATCCTAATTCCCTAATTTTCTAGATTCAAGTTTTCGATACTAGGAACACTTGGTATCAATTTTTTAGTTATATTGTTATACTAGATAATGACCCGAGCAAATGCTTGATTTTTGTTTTGCTTTTTTTTTATATAAAAATACATTGCTCAGTTTTAAGTAATATGTATATATTTTTCTTAAACTCACAAAACATTATTATTTTTAAAACTCAAGGAAATTTTGTGAATTACCCCCACCAAATATCATGTTTTTGCGAATTACCACCCAATTTTTAAGAAATTAAATTTTACCCCCATTATTAATGTCACGTTATGCAAATCACCCCCATTTTACTCCTCTCCGTTAAATCTTAACAGATTCTCTATAAGTGTGGGCCCCACACTCGTTTTCTATTTAATCCCCGATTTCTTCATCTCATTTGAACCATTCTCTCTTCCTTTGGATGGTATTCTATTTGCATTCAGTCAAAATAAGAGAAATTAGAGCATCAGCAACAACAACATCAAAAATTCAAAGAGCTTAAAATTAACAGGTATCAATTGCATTTTAATTTGTTCAATTGTTATGTAATAATTCTAGGGTTTTCTTCAAATGCAATTTTCTAAATTAGGTTTTTTTAATTACAGGAGGATGGTTGTAGTTAGGTGTGGCTGTGGTATTTTTGCTCGACTTTCTCGTTCGTGGACAAGACTTAATTCTGTTATAAGGTTTTACTCATGCAAATTCTCTCAAACAAAAAGTGAGGGATGTGAGTTTTGGGATTGGGCTGAGAGCAAACAAGAAGAGTGGTAGAGAGTCATCATCAATGACTGGATGTTGGAGAAGAAACTCCTTGAACATGAAGTGGCTTTGTTGAAGGCTTAGTTAGTTGTTGATGATGTCAATGGGATGAATAATGGAGGTGGCAGGAGGAACAATGAAGCTCAAGGTTCAAGGAATGGGGTTTAGAGAAAACGAGTGTGGGGCCCACACTTATAGAGAACTAGATTTTATGTGCACGCGATGCGTGCATAAACGTATAAAAATTGTAGTATTTCATTAAAAATGATTTTATAGAATGTATTAAATTAAAATTTTTATACCTATTTAGCAATACAATTTATCTGAATTGTAATTATTTTGTAAATAAATGTGACATGAAATTCAATATTATACCATACGTGTTTCAATTCAATTTGGAGTAATGTTCATTGACTTAACTTTTGTACTAATTAAGTCATATAATAAATAAAATTTCGATTTTAAATCTCATAGTAAGTAAAAGGGTAGTTTAGGCACTTCAATTCAAATAAATTTAAAATTCATTAAGGTTATAAAGGTCAGTTAAGAGGGGGGACACCATCTTCTTCGCCCCTTCCCTTATATAATAGAGATCTGTTAAGATTTAAGGAAGATGAGTAAAATGGGGGTGATTTGCATAACGTGGCATTAATAATGAGGGTAAAATTTAATTTCTTAAAAATTGGGGGGTAATTCGCAAAAACATGATATTGGGGGGGGGGGGGTAATTCGCAAAATTTCCAAAACTCAATTACTTAATTATGGTCATAAAAAATATTTTATATTTATATATATTAATCATACATGTTTGAAGTATTATTTCCAAAGCCCATTTATTATCTTCTTATACTTAATAACTGTTTTATTATCTTTTTATGCAATCAATTATTTTATTATCTTCTTTTACTTAATAATTGTTTTATTATACTTTTTATGCAAACATTTATTAAGGGGGAAAATGAGAGGGAAATTTAGGAGGAAAAAATGATAAAGTGGTGACTGCTTTAGTAGAAATATAGAGATATAGAGATTTTAATATTATTAGATGTTTTCACATAGAATGGAGTATGGAGTATGCTTTAGAATATCACATATAATGCAATTTTTTTATTCAATGATTTAGCAAAAATGAGGGAAAACAATCCACCCAAATGTGTCAAGTGGCAGTTATAGTTTTGTCTTAGTATATCATTATTGATTATTGATTGAGACTGGTGGATAGCTCAAGTGATTAAAGCTTTCCTCCCAAGTTCGGGAGGTTCTGGGATTGATTCTCATCCTTGCCCTTGTGCCTCCCTTAGCACCAAAAAAAATAAATTTATTAATTATTGATTGTTTGATGAAAATTTTGTCATTAACTATCTTTTCTAACCTATTTTTTTGTGAGAAATTATTTTTTCTAGCCTTCATTATGTAAAATTATCTTTTATGAGACCTTGGTTTATTCACTATCATCTTTTGGCCAGATTCCAATGAGCCTCGTGTGGTTATTAAAAAAAATTCATTTACTTTTGTCATTAACCACCTTTTTTAACTTGTATATAGCAAGAAACCATATTAATAGTCAAAGCCAGAGTGGGGCCAAAAGATGGTAGTCAACAAAATAAAGTATCACAAAATATGATGAAGGATGGAAAACATGGTTTCTCACGAAATGAAAGCTAGAAAAGATGATTTAGGACCAAATTTGCTAATTAAATATATATATATATAAGTACATTAAAGGTGAAACAAATTAAACATAAAAAATTCGTGGATTACACAAACAAAACCACAAAGGCAGTGTTTAATTCAATTTAATAAGAAGAGAAAGAAAGAGATATTGAAACGGATCATACATCCGTGATAGTTAAGGATTCGAGACGATAATACAACTGATAAAATAAAGTAAAACTGTAAAAGTCACTGAATTCGCATTTGCATTTGCATTGCTAAACATTATCCAATCCATTATGTAGGACGATAAAATAAGACTACAAAAGCTCAAATAGCAGCCTTAAGCAATTAGTAAAAGTTACTGTCTAAATGTCTAATAGATCACCACTACTATGAAATGCTAGTATATTAGCATATCTTCATAATGACTTAATGACATCACTACTATTTGGTTAATGCTTTTTTTGGCCTTTCAATTAATCTGACGCAAATTAAAGCAAGGATTTAAATATGGTTTTATTTCTCTTAAAGCTAGGGATCGATCACTTCTCTCGCATACTCGAATTTAGCTAGCATTGTGACTCAATCAAAAAATTACAGTAAATTGATAGTTGAGCTAGCATAAACATTCTTCATAGACCTAACACTTGGCTCTGATATTGTGTCAGCCAACTTAACCAAAATTTCAACTCATACTTTAGACTTACCTAATATTTATACACTAATAACTAGTTTTCTAACTTTAATTTGTTACATATTCAATTCTCAATTATTTTTATCTTATTATATAAAACTAGATAATACCCGTGCGATGCACGGTTTAAGAAATGGATAAAAATGATGAAAATACAAAGTTTGTAAGGAGTAATAAGTTGTCTATGATTATAATTGTAAGTTTCTATTGTAATCCCAACAAACTAATTTAAAATAACTAATTGTTGAGCGAGATTTAGTGTTGAATTCATAAAATGACTTTTAGATAGGCAAATGATAACATACTGAAATCATGTACATTTAGAGACATTATAGGTTTGATTACCATTAAATTTTCATATATGGAAATCACTTATTGGCGGGTAATAAAAATATATCATCATGGGTCAGCTTATTTATTTAAAATAAAATAAAATAATTTAAGACAAACCAAAAAAAATCGAACAACAGCAAACATAACACTAAGAAAAAACCAAAATGAGAGTAGTCTAAAGGGAAACTGAGAAGCATACCAAAAAATCTATGCAAAGACATCCATCAACTTCAAGGTTAGAATTCACGTATGTCATACTCTTTGTTTATGTGGAGTTTATTTATTTATTTTTTTGATTAAATGAGAATGAAAATAATTCTTAAAGTGCCATGGATCTTGAATGGGCCCGTCAAATCCATTACAATAAACAGAGGGCTTTTAGTCAGTTCCACCGCTTGTTTACAATGTGAAAAAAATGGTGATGCATGTACGGGAGATTGAACTTCCTGGCATGCTTCGACCTGAAAAAATGGTAATATATTAGAGATTGAACTTCCTGGTATGTTGAGTTTATTAGATTTATATAAATTTTTATGCATATTTTTTTTATTATTAATTCCTTCCACCGTTTAGCTCATCACAATCAATCATATACTTAGCTCATCACAATTAGTCATATACTTCCTATCTTCAATTGCATGCAAGATTCAATGGCAAAGTAAAATGAAATTCTTGTTGAGTAAATGAATACACTAATAGTAAACTTATCTCAGCTAAACTATGTCTTGATAAAAGTATGAAAGATATCCGATTAACAATGTATTTTATTGGACTTTGTGTATAATAAGCTAGGTCCAAAATTAAGCTTTGAAAAGTAGGGGGAACGACTTTGACAGAGGAATTAGATGGTGAGGTTGTAAGTAAAGTTCAAAGGGAGATGACATCTTCTTTTGTATGGTTCTTTAAGGAAGTTCTTTCTAAAACCCCTGTTTTGATGTGCAAGTTATGGTTCTCCCATTTTAGTTTGCCACTTATTCAATTAAAGCTTGTAGCTTTCAACAAAATCTCAGGAAAAAGGAATAAAAGATTAGATCTTGGACTAAAATAGACTAATGAATTGGGGAATTCAGCAATTGGAAGAAGAGATTTCAGGGAGGCAAAAGATGGAGGAGAGTTAGAATATTATGCTTTTGTTTAGTTAGAAAATGTAATTAATACTCAATCAATACTCACGACAACATGTTGTTATTTGTTGCTGTACATTCTGATTTTGATATACGTTTACACTCAGGTCACTCTTCACCAGAATGTGGTTTTCATTGTGTTTTGATATATTGTTTTATAAATTATGTTCTAATTTGATGGCCAATACTAATGATTGACGTACTTTTAGAACCAAATGTAGTCAACTTCAACTGAATTGATTGCGGCAAGTATCACACACTTAGTAACAGCCCTTATATCTCGTAATTCATCTAAATTTTTCCTGTCATTTGCTTGAAGGAATTCTTCAGAAATGGACTGAGAAACTTTACTGGAACGCTGTGTTGGCATCACATTTTRYCCTCTACTTGAAATAAGATTTTTGTTAAACTCCTTGATTGCATCGATTTCATCATCGTTGATGTATAACTTCGTTGAGAACAGAGAATTTTGTAGCTTAGGAAAAAGTTTCCTATAAATCCAAAACACAAATATATAAGGGAAATTCTACAAAATACCCTTCTAAAAATGCGTTTTCCACTATATACCCCCATTTATAAAAGTGTCCATAATATACCCCAACATCAAGTTTTATTCCATGAATTAACCTTAATGTTTAAATTTATCTTAACCATGGTTAACTTAATTATTTTAAAAAAAAAAGAATTACAAAACAAACCACAACCACCCATCACCACCAACCATCACCACTGCCACCAACCAGCCACCCTCACCACCATCGCCCAAAAGCCACCCCTCACCCGTAGCCTCGCGAACCACCACCACCCACCCATACAACCACCTTTCAAACCACCAACCACCCCCTCGCAAACCACTACCCTCGCTAACCCCTGAATTCGCAAACCACCATCACCTTCATGTGTGAACTGCAAATTTCGAACATGGCAACCCAGATTTGAACCCCAAGCTCCGATTTCGAACATGCAAACCCAGATTTTCGAGCAAGAAAATCATACTTTCGAGACCAAATATCATATTTTCGAGCAAAACATTAGATTTCGAACCCAAATTATGGAATTCGATACAAACTTCATCACTTGAACTTAAACACCAAATTCGAACTCAGTGCAAAACTAAACCCCACAAACCCCAATTCACGAACACCCCCAAATCGAACCCTAATTTATAATTGAAAACACTATTTTGTAATTAAACTACAAACGAATCAAAGCCCTAAGTTGATTTTCGAATTAATTTAAGGGTTTTGAATTGATTAAGGATTTTGAGATTTAGGTTCAAAGTGGTCGCGAGGATTGGGTTTGGGTGGCGGGTGCTTGGTGGCTGGCCGTAGTGGGTGGGTGCGGAGTGTGTTGCGAGGAGCTGCGTAGGGGTAGGGGAAAGGCTGGTTGGTCGGTAAGGTGGTGCCTGGGTTGGGTATGGTGGTGGCTAGGTTGGGTGGGTTTTTTTATTTTTGCTTTTTAATTTTTTTATTAATTTAACCATAGGGTTTGGTTAAAGTTAACCATTGAGGTTATTTTGTGTAATAACACATGATTTGGGGGTATATTATGGACACTTTTTAAAACGGGGGTATATTATAGAAAACGCGTTTTTAGAGGGGTATTTGTAGAATTTCCAATATATAATTACACATAAAAAAGTGTCAGATCAATATTGCTACTTTGTATGTAGAACCCTCGAAATTAAGAAAATCTACCTTTCCAATTTTAATCTTTGCAAACTGAATGAGTATAACTATAGGACCACTAATTTCATTGGCAACATATGAGGTCAGTTGCTCAGCATATCCTTCCCATAAAGTGCAAAATTTTCCCTCTATCATGCAATTAAAAAAATTGACCAAAAAAAATAATCATATAAGTACTTATAACTTTAATGTAGTGCAAATAACAAAATTCATACAATTTGTGTATTATAGCTACACTTACTCCAAATTAGTTAGGTCAAATGAAGCCCTTTTGTGAATTTTCCGTTTCTGATTATTGGATCGGTTGATCCAATTGAAGCTATTTCCCCAATCACATCTGAATTTTTTTTAATATTTATTAATTAACATTCATAAAAATATGATAGAATTAACAATTTTAAATACAAAGTAGCATACCTATTACTTATGATTAGAATAATATATAAGAGATAATAAAATTCATACCTATTAAGATTGTATCATCCATCTTGTTCGATAAAACATCATCATAAGAAACCAAAGAAAATCCATATCTTGGAATGTTCAAATCCTRACAATTTTRAACCAATGTTGTAAACAAAAAAGTTATCTTATATGGATGTGTTGTAGTTTTGTAGAATCCAGTATTTTGTCCGACATCAAAATTACTTATGATTAGACAATCACTTTCTTGTAGTAATGGCGAGAACTTATCAACATTATTATGACACTTCATAACAGTTGCAGAAATCTTGCACCCCTACAAAACATATAAAAAAAATTCATCAGTAAATTTTGTGGAGCATCGACAATAAAAATTCATCAGTAATCGCAAAAAATATATTTTGTGAAGAGTTCTTTACAAAGGCAAAGCCTTATATTCTGAGAATATAATTAACACTAAATGTGACTAATGTATAGCTAAGGAAATCCTACAAATAAGGCTAAACACACTACAACTGATTTGCCTACTATAATTACAAATATACACTATAATTAAAATATAAACAAATATATTTTAATATAATCTAACAGTAACTTTTATTTAATGTGAACAAAAAAGTCAATATACAAAAATTAGTATCATAATATCAATAGCATATAAAAAAAATTACGATTAAACATAAATTCACAATTAAATAACTTACCATTTCAGCCATAAGTACCATCTCAATACTGTATTCTTCATGTGGCTTATCAAAACTTGACACTCTCCACAAACGAACTATTCTCACTTTGATCTTCCATTCTTCTGATTTAGGAGTTATTTCACTAATAGTATGGATTTTTTTACTCATTCTTACTAAGGAGTTTTAAGATTAGATTGATATGAAAAGTATGAGATTTTATTGGGGATAAGGTTGAATTTATATACTTGTATATATGTGTGAGAGTGGAAAACATGAAATCAGAAATTTTGAAGAAGAGTCTAGATTCATCATTGTTTAATTGAATATGTTCCATATTTTAGGAAGTAGTAATTTTACTGGAAGTGAGTTTTGGGAAGATAAACGTAAATCAATTGAAGAACATTAGTGAGAAGTTGAAAAGAGAAATTATTGTTATGGGAACATCAATTGAAAAACATTACAGAAGATGAAATGAAAAAGAGAAATTATGAGAATATGATTATGTTTCCCAAGACTGCAATGGATTTTAAGTAGCATGGGCGGGAAATTTATTAGCATGGTGAGAAAATACTGCAATGGATTTTAATTATAGATAAGATATATAACCCTATTTAGATTCAACTTGGTCGTTTCGAACAAGAAAGATGATTACTATTAGTGCCCTAAATTTCTAAACCGCCCCAATCTTATTCTAAAATTTACCAAATTAATTGTTTTTTGTTATTATTTTTAATAACCCACAACACACCACCTCAAATCACCACCCATGTCACCGCGCAACTTGCCCACTACAAGAACGCCACCCGCCCACTACAACTGTTGTAGCTATATATTATCATCATCGTCAATATTAACAACAACAAAACTGTACAAGTTATAAAGTCAAGTGATTTACAAGAAATTAAAGGGGAATCGAGATATATTATTGACACCTAATGGGCAGTGCATGGAAAAATAAATTGCTAAGCATTTGATTTTTCTTTTGATACACATACCAACATAGGTTACACATATCATTCACCTTCTTCTTCTTTTTTCATTCCCACTAATTATTCAATTTTTCTTCTTCCATTATTCAATTTATTTCATGATCTATAAGAATTTACTCTAACCCTATCCTCCTCTTTTCTCTTTTCGATCACTAAAAAAAACTCTTCTTCAACCTCCATTATTTTGGAGCTGTCGTCAATCTTATAAAGGTCCATGATAAGCCCATTTTTCTTTTCCTTGTTCTCTTTTGTTTTTACTGGTTACTATAAGTCCTTAATTTATTCCCTCCGTGAGATGTATCATTGTCCTTGTGAGATTTATCATTCTCTCTATGAGACTTATTTTTTTTGTTCTGTCGAATTTATCTTTCTCCTTTTTGTGATATATGTTTGGGGTATGTTTGTTGGGTTTTTGCCTGAAAATGAATTTGTTGATGGAGATTAGCGCGGGATCACAACAGTTTTTTGTACTTCTAATACATTCAAAATAGTCGAATAAAGATTTACTTCAAGATTATTGCAGATCGAAAGATCCCCTCGCGAAAAGTTGTGTGAAGAAGCAACGATATTAAAGAGCAGCGAATGTACTAGAAGATTTTTTTTTTATGGGATCCAGGTTTTGTCAAAGTTCATTTTAATTTGATCTATATTTATATTTACTTATTTTAATGTTACTGATTTCTATTTTAGATGTGGCATAACTTTCATTTATTAAATCAACTTTCCTATGTTCAAAAAAATTAAAAAAAAATCTTTCAACTATAATCAAATATCTCTTCAAAAAATTAAAGGAACCATTAATTTGCTCTCAACTTTTTAGATGCATTGTATACATGGTGATCAAGCAAATCAAACACCACACATTGGATGTTTGAAAAAAAACTAGTTTTCAATGAAACGTTCTCCCTCTAATTAATTGCAATTACAAATTAAAGGACTTGTGTATTGGATTATCAACCTTTAAGGCACCCAAACATTTTCCACATTTAATTTTGCAGTTTATTATTGTTACGTTGTTGTTATTGTTACAATTAACGGAAGTTGTTTTTAACATAATTAATGTAAACTTATAGTTGTTTTTTTTTTAAAAAAAAGGTTCCGAAATGTAATCAATTTGAGTTGAACTTATAAGGGGATTACTATTCGAAGTCCACTTTTACTAGAATCAAAATCCACCTTTTGTGTAAACTTCCTATATTACCCTTGCCCCCAACATATACCCACTACCACTAAGCCACTTTGCAACCATTGTCCTGACCCCACGTCACGCCTGCGACCACCCCACCCCACACCTACAACCACCTCACCTCAACCACCTCACCTCAACAACCAGGCCAATTCAACAACAAATTGAAGCAGAAATTCGCTTTTTTTTAAGGCCATGGACGCTTGACCATGGCGACGCAACCATGGTCCTGGCGCCTAGCCTAGGTGTCAACACCACAACACCATAACGCCAATTGAAGCAGAAATTCGCTTTTTTTTAAGGCCATGGTCAAGCGTCCATATTTATCAAAGTCCAAAAAAAAAAAAAAATTAAACAACAACCCAATACCTGGCCTAGGCGTCGGGCCCATGGTGGTTGCCAGACTAACAAAGTTATACAAGGGGGAGTACGACATACAATAGATTCAAGGCGTTAGACTAACAATTAGGGTGGTGGAGTAGTGGAAGGGCGCATTCGGAAGTTCACATGAAATGTGGACTTTGATTCCAGTAAAAATGGACTTCGTTTAGCGATCCAGAACTTATAATTTGACTGAGCAATTGTTGTCATCTATTTGCGGTAACGAACATTAGGGAGCCATATAGTAGAGTACGTATACGTGCACATCCTTTTCAAACTAATGCAAAAATCATAACATAAGACAARAATTTTATTTATAAAGCAGGACAACCAATTCAAGGTTGATAAACATGGTTGTCTAAAATGGACCGTTAACTTACATACACCAACAAGAAAATAAAATAAGTGCATGTAAAGTTACACACACATAAAAGTAACAACATTAAGTAGAAATTAAAGWCACCACTAAATCATTAACGGATAGTCCATTTTGTAGTAGCATAAAGGGACGCAACCGGTGGAGTGGTTGACGTCGATGACCAAATTACATGCAATGATAACCATTGGCAGAGTTGGAGACGCACTGACGTCCGGTGTTGGCACAACATTCTCTAACACCAGGAGTGCATCCGTGCCCACGGTGCTCCTCACACACAGGGTTTTCCTGTTGGGCTTTCACAGCAAGGACTTGCAACATCACTTCATCATAAAAGGACATTCAAAAGTTATTTTTTGTAATCTCATGTGTAACCCATATTATATACATGCTCAACTTTTTTATTATACTATYGCAAAATTGTAGACATAGTAGAACTAACATCTATGTATAAAGAGTTAGAAAGGGAAATATTTAGCACTAAGAGCTATGAATCAATCAACGTATAAATTTGTCATCATTTTCTATTTTAAATACTTTCTAATATATAAATTATTTTTTTGTACGTAATTAATCAACTGTAACATATCTTAGCTAAAACAAAGTATATTTTAATTTCTTAACAAAATAAAAGATTTAAGATGTACGTAGATGGAAGAAAATAAAACCTGTTGCAAGGATAAGAAAGACAGCAACAATGACTCTTTTGTAGCCAACCTTGTTTTCCATTGTTCTGTTAGGAAGAGTTTTGAATGCAATATGCGCTGTGTTTATAGTAAACAAGCAATAAAGTGAGTTGGTAGTTTGAATTGTTTGTGATTTGTTGTGAATGTAATCCCTTKTGTTTGCTCTATTTATACCAAGTGTTTCACGACTAATTGGAATATACTACACTCAATCTTCTAGCACTAGACATAATGGTTAATTCTTTTCATTTTAAAACCATCCACTAGCCCACTATGCAATATTGCGGTTAATTCTTTTCATTATTATACTAATTAATTAATTAGAGATTTATTGATTGTGGCTCTCTTTTATTCAAGTTCTTGAAAAGTAGTTTATTATCCATAATAAGAGAGAAAATTGGCATTCTAGAATAATTCTTAGGGTAAAACATTTGTCAAAAGCACGTTACATATATATGATGAATGAATATATATAATCATTAAATACACCAATTGACGTGTGATTTAGGTATGTATTTCAAAATTTATGCCATTTTAAAAATATATTTAGTTGTTATCTAACGTCTCGAGATGCACGTTAGCAATATTAAAAACATTTTAATTAGAATTTTTTTAGTGGTATTGGTTGGTAAAGCTTAATTGTCGTGTGTAGATTTGAATGGCTGAAATAAGGATGATATTTGCATAGTAAATTAAATGTACAAAGTATTTGATTTCAAGTGGTTTTAATTTTTACACTTCAATTTTATGTGTGTGAAATTCTATGACCTTTTAAAATTTACTTTTTAATTAATTCACTACTATAAAAATGGACAAAAGCACCAGTTTTAAGAGACCGGTTAAGTCAAGACATCGGTCTCTTACCTTAAAAAATTGGATATTCACATAAATCGGTCTCTTAAATCCATCTAAGAGACCGGTCACATAAAACACGTCTCATAAATAAATGTAAGAGACCAGTTCTTTAGAAACCGGTCTCCTATCTAAATAAATAAAGTTTTCCTTTATTTTTATCTGAAATGAAGTACAACTTTCTCATCTCTCTCCTCTACCTACCCTTTCACGTCACTTTATATTGTGGCTGATTTTTTTTATACTTCTAATCTCATCTCTCTCCTCTACCTACCCTTTTATCTTCTCTCTCCTCTCTAGATCTATCTCACACTCACTCGTCTCCTCTGCTACCTACCCTTTCATTCTCTCTCTCGTCTCCTCTACTTACCCTTTCATTCTCTCTCTCGTCTCCTCTTTCCCATTTTTTCTCTTCAATCTCTCTACATTTGGATCTCAAATTTCTTTCAATCTCTTCTTAAAATCTAACAAAACAGGAGCAAAGCGAGGGTAATGCGATGTTCGTTGCATCTTCTGGGTTAGTTTTTGCTTTTCAATTTTTTTGCTTCTGTTTTTCAATAGATTTAAAAAGCTGGTTTTTTATTCAATCAAACTACATATTTTCAATCGATTTTCTGGGTTTTTGATTATCCAGAAAAATATGTAGTTTGATTGAAAAACTGCATTTTTGCCTTATTTTCGATCTATTATTTTTCTTTCGGTTTTTCAGAAAAAATATTTTCGATCTATTATTTTCAATCGATTTTTTTTTGAGAAAAGTAAGCAAGAAATTTTATTAATGAGAAAGAAAGAGATTACAAGCAGTAAGCAACACTATAGACAAAACAAGCCAAAACCAGCAGCCTACAAACAGGGACCAAGATGCAAAAGAGCATCATAATTGAGTTTGAGGGCCACCTTCTAGGAAGGGTTCCCAAAAACTCAAAACAATCATCTGCAGCATCAAGGCCTAAAAACATGTCTAACCAAAACCTATACAACAGGGCAAAAACAAACAGACTATCCTAGCAACCTGGTAAACCAAAGCTTATCAGCTGCAGAGGTTTTGACAGGCAGCACAACAGAAATTCTCTCAAAAGCTATGCGTTTTAGACTCAAAATAAGCACATCCGGTTTAAGCAGTGTAGCTTTCCAAATAGCCATGTTCCTTTGCTCCCAGATTTTATATAAGAGTAAAGTCATACAGCTTCTAATTACTTGTTTTCGAAATCTGCTACCTTGTAACTTCTGTAACCATTTATTAAATCGGTGCAGGCTCCTAAACTCCCCCATAATACTTAGTTGTCTTTCTAAATCTGAGCAACATTTCTTAACATAGGGACATTGGAAAAAAAGAGATGTTCATGAGTCTCCACTGTTTGCTGGCATAAAGGGCAGTCTGAAGAAATGCAAATGCCCATTTTCATTAACCTATCCCTGGTTTTCAGCCTTCCCCACATAACCATCCAACTAATGAAGCTGCTCTTAGGAACATTCAACCTACTCCACACCCATCTGTCCCAACAAACAGCTTGAGTGTTCTGTAACAGCCAATGATAACCCTCTGCAGCTTGAGTGTTCTGGGGTTTCTGCCTCCATTTATTTCCTACATATCCAGAAACAAACACATCTCTGATGTTGCAGATTTGTCTCCAATACGAGCAGGCATTAGAGGAGATATTATGAGTTCTCTAGTCTCTGCTTTTGATATACACAGAATTCACCCACTTGACCCAGAGATTGTCAGCTTTACTTGCTAAATTCCACACATATTTACCCAACAAAGCCTTATTCCAGAGATAACTGTTTTTAAAGCCAAGACCTCCATCTTTCTCCAATCGATTTATTTTTGTTTCGGTTTTCTATTTATTTCGCATTTTGGCTTATTTTCGATCTATTATTTTAAAAAATTTCCATTTTGCCTTATTTTCGATTTTTCTATTTGCCTTATTTTTTGTTTTCATTATTGATTTAAAACTAGGTTTAAGTTTTGTTTATGTTTTTTTTACGTTTTTCTTTGCATTTTGTTTTTTTTATTTAATTTTTCGTTTTTCATTTTCAGATCTTATTGCTTTTCGATTAAATTTTTGTTTTTCCCAATCTTGATTGTTGTTGTGTAGTTTGTTATATTTTTCGTTTTTGTGTTTTGATTTTTGTTTGTTGTGGTGTTGATCTGATTGTTTTTTGAATTTTATTTTTGTTTTTCTGAATTTTGATAATTGTTGTGTTGTTTGTTGTATTTTTTTTACGAGTATTTTTTTTTCTGAATTCTGATTGTTGTGTTGTTTGTTGTATTTTAAGTAAGGTAATTCCTATTTAAATACTTGGATACAAGTATGGATGAAGAATGAAGGAATTTTTTTCCATGGGCGGCGGGGAAGCTAAAGTAAGAGACTCAGACTGCGCATGGAGTCCAATTGGTAATGCATTGGTTTTTGGAGTGGAACAAAAGTGCCTTCAATGTTAAAATAAATAGTTTTCTTCAATAACATTTTTTTAATTTGTTTTTACAGATTAAATGTTAAAATAAATAGCTTGAAATGGAATGTTAACCCCTAAGGGACTCCATTTTTTAGGCAGTTTTATGGCCTACTTGGTATTTGTAATTTTGGGATGTACGTATAACTTTGTATTTATAATTTTGAAATGTATAATACAATATATTTTTTTCTACTTCGTATGTATTTTGTTATATTGTATTTCAAATATGCATTAAAAGTCACGCTGGCCAACTTACATAATGAGATGTAAGTGGGGCCAGCTTTATTTTTTTTAAAATTTATTAACCAAAGAGACCGATTTTGTGTCATAATAGGTCTCTTAGGTGGACAAAAGAGATCGGTGTTTTGCCCAGACCCGGTCTCTTAAATTGAAATCAAAGAGACCGGTTTTTCTCAACACCGGTCTCTTTGCTTGCTTTAAGAGACCACAATTATTAACCGGTCTCTTCACCTAAGAGCCCTATGAGCTAGAGACCGGTTATTATGCGGTCTCTTTGCCCCTTTTTAACCGGTCTCCTTGCTCTTTTTTGTAGTAGTGATTAAATTACATTTAGATGTGCCAAGTTTCTGAAGTTATATTGTTATGAAACAATAAGGGGAAAAAAGAGGAAAGACATAGTTTGAGATGATATCTACATACATTGTCAAACACGGGTCTGAGCCACAAACGCAAACAAGACAGAGACACAAAATCAAGGAGGTTCCACCTCAAAATCATATGGTAATGAAGGGGACTAGCCCCTTAATCTTATATTATGGTCACAACTCTCAATTTCTAACAAAGCGGGACACTTACATGTATTATTCGGTGATATTTACTTCAATATACATAAATGTTACAAAAATTCTACAACGTTTTTGCAATTAAAAAGAGATAATATGATACATATGATTGTGCAAGAACGGAAGAAACAAAGGAAGAACAGATTGGAGTTACATTAGGAATGATGGATCTAATTTCACCTCACCTAAATAACGTTCAATTCTTCTTCTTCTTGATAAATCGGTCAAATACTTTTAATTATATGTTATATTTAATTGATACTTGTCATATATTTCTCTATATTTAATTATATTGAGTTTTATTGGTTACATGTTTCGATATTATTCATCTCGGGTATATTTGTGTTATTTTTGAACGATTTGACTTGATTTGCTAAGATATTGGAGATATTTACGAAATTGATAGATTCACGGTCAGTTATAGAAGGCTCAAAGCAAATATACTGACAAGCTAACTTGCTCGTGGCTAACCTTAATCTGGCGCAACTATATATTATGACAATCCAAAATAAGCCGGATTGAAGTTTTGGACCGCAAGAACTTGCAGCCTCACCGCAGTCCTTCACCGCTCGTATATCCTAAGCAAGCAATAGACCCAAATTAACAAAAGCCCATGTTGATTGCTTGATTATACTTCCCCCGTTTCATTTTACTAGCAGTTTTTGACATTTAGGGAAATATCATATTACTAGAAACTTTCATTTACTTTTCATCTCTAGTAAACTTTTTAGTTTGAAATGATCAACTTACCCTTATTAAAAGACTTTAAATATGATTGTATAATTTTTCTCTCTTAATTAGTAATGACAATATTGTCTTTTGCACTCCATGTACACAATTTGTAAATTTCGTCTAAGAGTCCGAACCCACTTAAAAGTTGCTAGCTAGTAATTGAAACGGAGGAAGTATATTTTTAAGCTAAATATTATTATACAAGGATGGAGGCCGCACTTCGTTGATTGGAATTCCGCGACTCTCGCTAACGTTTCAGTATGTGAATTTGTAACTTTGATTCCACTACTTTTATCTTATTTTGATTCTTTAATTTTGTTTCTTCAATTGATTTATGCTTTATTGTTTTTTTTTAGTTTTTAGTTTGCTCTCTAATTATATTTGAGTAGATTATTTATCTATATTTAGGTTGAACCATAATATAAATTACATGTTTGTGATTTAATCTGAAATCGCCAAATTGATTAGTTGATTGTTCCTCTTTCCTAGTGTTGGTATTATTATCAATATTTGACTAGAAATCGTATTTATTTAATGTGATTAGGTTTGTGATGAAAGTTGACTCTTAATCGATTTTAGAACCCTAGACAAAAGTAGGAAAAATCATCAGGAAAGTAGTTGATCGGACTTGCTAGGATTTTAGGATCCTATTCTTAATGTCTCTGATATGTATGACTCCATGAAAATAGGTACGATTGCATAGTTAGGGTAGCCATTGATTGATAGGAAGAAATCCTTGGTACTAATACGGGGTGCATATATCTTGTTGCATATTTATTGATTGATTTGGGTACGTTTAATGATTACATATGTTTATATTAGTGGGGATACTTAATTCAAAATATTTTAGTTCTTTAGTTTTTTTAGTTACTATTAGTTTTCAATTCTCCTTTTCGTCTGACTTGCTCTACTAACTGTAATTCATAGCAACTAATAATTAACTGAACCTTCTCTGTGGGATRGACCATGACTTACCCTGGTACCTAGTTAGGACGATTAGTTAGGTAACTTATTATCTTTGTTAGGTGCGCGACACACATTTCACTTTCCTCTCCCATGTGTCATATATCATTCATGGTTTCTTCTTCAAGTTTCAAAAACCTCACAAAACAAAGAGTTACACAGGTTTTAGGTGAATTTGAATGAAATTTACAAGGAAAACATACAAAATTTCAATTAAATTTATACTACTTCATTGCTTGGCTAAAAAATTTTTCCCATCAACTACTTATTTCTGTATTGCTTGAAGAGAATTGGGTGGTGGTGGGGAAAATCGGTGGGATGAACTGGGTGGTGGTCGACGAATTGGTGGGTAGGTAAATTGGGTGGTGGTGGCGTGGACGAACTAGGTGGTAGTAATGGGCGAACTGGGTGGTGGTGGGCGAATCGAATGGGGTTAAATGGATGGTGTGAACTGGGTGTTTGGGGATGCATTTAGTGGTGGTGTATTGTACTATTGTTGCTTTGTGTGTAGGGGATTGGTTGTTGTAGATATCTAAAAGTGTCTCACCAAATTGAATAGCTGTAGGAKGTGGGCCGCGCCCTCAGCGTATAGCGGGCGCGCGGCTTGGTACTACATCGAGGTGCTTGTGCGTGGGCTTGAGCCACGTAACCCGCACATGAGTGCGTTGGGGTAGTGTTGTCGAGTAAGGGGAATCGCCACCGTGCCTAGAAAGGTTATTCACGGACGCCTGAAACGTTGGTGCCAAATCAATGGCCCCACGTCCAATCAAGTAACCAGTCGTGGGTTCGGGGACATGGTACTACGAATCAGATCTGTAACCCAATTCGCCCGCATGTAGCGGCCTCTACTCGGTCTCATTGTAATCCATTAAACACGATTTATTGGATGCACACAATACATTTTTAGCACCTTAGAAGCATAATAATCCTAAAGATTACTAAGTGAGTATGTTTCATTATGCACAAGAGACTACCTAACCTAGAAATTGTGACCACTTTGTATTAATCAAGTTAAAACGGTGCCTAAAAACGATTGTCCATAATTATCTTGACTTTAATGTGATTCACATAATTTCCGGTCTTTGTTTAGCAAATATATACAAAGTTATACAACAATGATAATATGAAATAATATGAAGTATATGAACTTCAAAGTATACGCAAACTCATCTTACCCTAAATCTGCAAATAAAACAAAGGTTAGTTGTAAACAAAAACGAAACGAACTCGCCTTGAATCGCTATATAAAGACAAAAAACAATTGTTAGTCATGAGGAAGCACAAGCGCAATGAATCGTTCGCCTTGAATAGCTATACAAGAATAGAATCATTAGTATTGACAAGGAATAATAATAATGAAAACGAAATCAAAAGAACAAAAAACAAAACAATGAAAACTGGAAAACTCTATGGAAAACCTACATATTTACATGGAACGATTCAAGTCGGTTTCTACATTGTGTAAATTATATTAAACTCATAACAATAGTTAAATCAAATTAAAAGAAAGTGAGAGAGAATTAATTGGTGAGTAATCCAGAATTCACCTTTGTTTTCGCTAGTTGATTCGAAAGAGAATTGATGCTTTGAATGAAAACGAATGTGTGATGTGTTTAGAGTGTTTTGGAGAGAGAGAGAGAGAGCAGACGTATGCCTCGTGAAGTGTGTGTAAATCGTATGAAGTGGAGGTATGAAGTCGCGTTGGGAATTGTGCGTGTGTCCGGACTGAGCAAGGCAAGGGTATATTATAGCACGAGGCAAAACGAGGCAAGCACAACCCTGCGTATAGACGCTGAGGAATGAGCGTATATACGCTCATGAGGAGCGTATATACGCTCATACTCAGCGTATATACGCTTCACACAATGAGCATTCGTGATGGAAAGTTTGTATGCTTGTATAATACGCTGAGGAGCGTATATACGCTGGGGGCAGCGTAATATACGCTCAAGGCAGCGTATATACGCTGCTCTCAGCGATATACGCTCCTCAAAGCGTATATATTTTCCAAAAATCTGAAATATTTTGATTCGGAATATTCTTTGCCATACGTTCGATTTTCTAAGATTACGGATTATTCTAGATGCTCCTTTCACAAGAAAGTATGATTCTAGAACATTCCGCGTATTTTCTAATTATTCACGTATTTGCTGCGTATTCGGCGTATTAATCATTGCAAATTCATAGAAAATCATAGAAAAATCAGAAAAATAATTTAAAAATACTGGCGGATTCAGAAAAATGTGACGGACATGAGAAAATCAAAAAAGCATGAGAATCGCACGTGTAACTTGTTTGAAAACCTTTGAAAAAACCGAAAGAAAATATTTTTGCCTTGTATTTGACCTTTGCTGAATAGTTCCGAGTACGACTCCGCGTATTTCCAACTTTTGTGAATTCAAAGCATCTTTTCTGATTCGAAACAAACGCGAGACGCGGTATGTTTCATCACAGATTACTCATTTGGGGAGACACATTTTCAGGTGTCTACAGAAGCCCCCACTTTGACTGAGTCTGAGAGAGATAGTCTCGTAAGACGAAAGTCAAAGTATTCGATTCGGGACGGAGAGCAATTCAAGACGTTCTGCGACCCTGAGTTACCTTTACGCGGTACCTGCAAACAAATTTAGTTTTACCTGTTACCGGCCCATGGCGGTGTTATGCCCTTGGAAGCGCTGGATCTCGGTGGTTTTCTCCTACGGCTGACTTGGCTTTTCGGGAGAGTTGTGATGTGTGTATGCGGAATTCTGGTGGCAGGAAAAATTCCAAAACCCGAGAAATGCGCGGAACTTCTTGAGCGGGAGATGATTCCAAAACCGAGAGAATGCTGACGGATTCTATAGCAGAGAAGATTCCTAGACCCGAAGATGTGCTGACGGAATTCCTGTAGCGGGAGAAGATTCCAAGACCCGAAGATGTGCTGACGGAACTTCTGTAGCGGGAGAAGATTCAAAGACCCGAAGATGTGCTTGCTTGAGATTTCTGTAGCGGGAGAAACATAAGACCCGAAAGATGTTGTGCTGGATTTCGTAGCGGGAGAAATCATAGACCCGAAAGATGCTTGTACTGGATTTCTGTAGCGGGAGAAATCGAGACCCGAAGTGTGCATATATGGAATTTCTGGTGCGGGAGAAAGTCCAAAACCGAATGTGTAAAGGAGCTGTTGTGTGAAGAAGCCCCACTTTGACTGAGTCTGAAGAGACGAAATCTCGTAAGACGACAGTCAAAGTTTTTGATTTGGGACGGAGTAATGCAAGTCCGTCGGAAGCGCCTCGTTCCTTCGGAAAGTTCCCCTACGGCTGACCTTGGCTTTTCGGGGAGAGTTGCGTGTAGCACAATCGTGTATAGCGATGAATGCCGTATAGGCATGTGCAGGCAAATGCATGTAAGATGGGCCTAGCCTCGTGTTGAGGTGGTGCAATGTGCAATGTAATGTGATGTGTTTGTGCAAATGTGCAATGTAATGTGTTTGTGCAGGATGCAATATGCATGATGATGTTGTATGGTGATGTCATGGAGTGTTTGCAATGGCTCTATGGAAGTCTGTTCTTAGATCTAATGCATGAAATGACCAAGGAAGTAGACTAACGGTAAGATGCTTTGGATTGTGGGATGGAGCGTCTCACCCCCATTCGAGCAAAAAGTGGTGCTTGTGATTGCAAGTGAGCCCCCCAACCCATGGAGTTTGGGTGTGTGGGAATGGCTTAAGTTGTGGTGTTGATGGTTGGTTTAGTGGGTGAGCCCCAGCTTGATGAGCCTTCGAGGTAAGGGCAATGGTTGATGTAAGGCAAGTGAATGTTGTGGAGTCATGGGTTTTGGCTTTAGCTTTTGTGGTTAATGGTGAGGGATGTGATTTTGATTTGCCCAAATCAGTAACTTGAGCTGAATGCTGCATGAGGAGAGAGGAATGAGGGATGTGATTTTGATTTGCCCAAATCAGTAATTCGAGCTGAATGCTGCATGAGGAGAGAACATGGAGGAAATGCTGCAATGCGATGCTTTGAGGAGAAATGCATGATAATGCTGCAGAGTGATAGCCTAAAGATGAGTTGAGGAGAGACCCTTAAGGTGCATGAAAGAATAGGCTAGAGGTTCAAGAAAGACAAGGCTAAATTGTGACCAAGGGTAAGTGAATGGGGAATTGATGTGGTTGGCTAGATGATGTAGGTTCAAACTCGAGTCTATGTCGGGTTCTACACTAGGAATTTGTGCTTCTGACTTTAAGAGAATCACCATATGATGATCCTCAGAATTGTTATTGATTATTGGGTCGGACCTCGAAGAGGGCTTCCTACGTATCCTTTGGGAATTAGACCGTCGTAGTTCTCGTTGATGATTTGGACAATGCCTCGTGTGAGAGGGCTTTTTGGTTGTAATGTGAGGCTGTGGTTTGAGGGTTGAAAAAGGCTTGATGATTACGAAGTGACCACGGTGCGCAGTGTGCTTTTTAGACTTTGCTTTTTTGTATTGGGCTTTGAACTTTGGATTTGCATTGGTTTTGAAATTGATTTGCATTTGAACTTTGATTTTTGCTTTTTGCTTTTTGCCTTTTTTTCTTTTCTTCTTTTGCACGTGTCTTTTCCTACACACCGTTTGGTCAAAGGTTAGGCAGATGTGGGTGATGAAAGAAAGATAGGCTGAATGACAGTGTTTACGGCTCAAGGGGTTGCAAGGGATTTTGATGTGATGTGATGAAGGGAAATGGAGGGAAGAGGTTGTTTTGTGGAGCTATGAAAGAAGGCCTCTCTTGGCAATGTCCATTGAATTGTGAGGTCGATCATTAATTTTGATTCCATTAAAGTTAGAAGCACAAACTATATGGAGGCTAAAGAAAAAGAGAAAAAAGACACTTTTATTATCATCAAAAGAATTTATTACTTGAGGCTGATTGCAGAATTTGATCCTACCTAATGACATAGACTCGAAATGGAAAAAGAAATGATACATAGTCTAGGGAAAGGGCTCTCCGACTCGATCCTAAAGCTAAGACTCTAGCTGACTCATGTGAATTGAAGAAGATCATTCTCTATGTCCACTCCAATCTCGTAGACCTTTGCGAATGTGGTGAGGCCTCGATACTTGAGATGATCTTTGTACCGGCTGGAGGCCAGAAATGAAGGTCTTGACCATCTCTTCTTCAGTAAGGAGCGGAGACTAGGGTGGCAGCAACTCCTCTCCATCTAGTCGA
>SNQN01003072.1:25320-65359 GCA_008642245.1 Bassia scoparia
CTTTGTATTCTGAGTAGTGAACTTTCCCTGTGGATTAGGAACAGTTTCGAATGGCATTCTGTAAAGAATTTGTTCTTTCCATTGAACTCGTTTGTCAAATTTATTGACGAAAACTGTATCTCTTTCGCAGGTAAACATACCCAGATGATTGATTGATAAACTTGTTCATCAAACTAAACTTATACTAGAGATAAACAGGATTATGGTATATAATAAAGTATTTCAGGTATGCCAAAGGGTATATCCTTGAAGCCTAAGAGCTAGAATGCATTAGACTAGAAAGGCACATCTGAATGCATCATTATTAATATGTATGATATGAATTTCACTTGGATTAAATTATTATCTTATTTCTTATATTATATTCACTGCCTTTTATAAAACAGGAAAGTCATTTCAAATTAGAAAGCCAAAAACAAAAGCACATTATAATTTAAAAGAAGGCAACTAGTAAGAAAAGGACATTAAATTTTGAAAGAACATCGTTATTCACCTGTCAAGCGTCACGACTCAAGAACAAAATCATCAAGGATCATTTCATACTTTTGCAGTCTATTCCTCAAAGTCAGTTGAATCAGCAATTCGGTACCTGTCAGTCGTATCCCACTTGGTCTCAAATTCCATTGTTTCAACAAATAAAGAAAAAAGGAAAAAAAAAACAAATTAAGAAAAAGGAAACAACAACAATTTCTGTACTGTTAACTGATAGTGATATACATCATGCAGTCGATATCAATCCAAGYTAGCAAATCTAACAAGCTCCCACAAGACTATGTTTATTATTACGTTTAAACTACCAAAAAAAATTTGAGCTACATTTGGKGAGTAGCATCAAAAGTTTTTATGATATAACATCTTACCCCATTGTATAGCATGTAGTCTATACACAGTGAAAAGCTCATAAACTAATTTATTCTTTTTCTTACTGTTTGCATATCTTAGCTTTTAGCAGGATTCATCATTTGCCCTATATCCAGCACTTAGCAACACCACCATTGTATTCAAGAGGTCTATCCGTCTATCCCACTTTGTTAGAGCGTGATGTTACTTATTAGTGCGTTATAACAATTCCACCACTTCAAAAGAATTAACCACAAAGATTAACTCAAGCATATAAAAACAGATTACCTATTCTATAGGTTATATCCGTAGAGTATAGCCTCAAAATCACACTACATAGGTGAATTAAATTCTTGCATGATACTTTGGACATCATTACGCTAAGAACATATAAAACAATATCAAACATGATCTAATGATCATGTGCTATGGACAGGCAGTAAAGCTATGTTCATGACTTGAGACACAGACCATCGTATGCCTCCTATATTAGACTCTCCATAATAAAGATAAAGGAATACAATAGCCATTGCCAAGACATGATTACAACTTCATTGCTTATTATTTCACGATAATGCAAAAGCACACTTTTGGCGGCAGCAGAGAAAGTTGAGATGGTAAATCTCATAAAATCATTCTAACAAATCATGATCTTCTTTTTCTTTCTTTATAGACATTATAGTAAAGCTACTACAATGATTTCAATGAGAGGTACGGCATACCCATCAGAAACTCAGCTCGWATACGTTACAGTGTTGTGTTCTTATTGGCTTAAAGCTAAACTAAAACTCYCCTTCCTGAAATGCGACCAATATTCTGCACCTCACCTCCTCATTTCAGAGATGTCTCTACATCTACTGCCCAACCTCATATATTGCATTATATAAGTCCCTTGTAACCCTATGTGCATGATGAACTCATTACAACGAAAGGGGCTTTTTGGTATGCAGGCCTCTAATCTMATCTGTACAATAATCAGTGAGATAACTATTAGCTAATATCACCCTAAAAATTAAAAAAACAAAAACAAAGTCACTGTCTTTTCAAATACTCTAAGGTTAACAACAAAGTCCAATGCTATAACTAATAAAGATATTCCTTAAAAGTCGTCTGGTCGAAAGTACTCATTATTGTGATTTGTGAATTTCATCTTTCAATGATAAGGGCAAAAGGAGAAACTAAGAAAGATCAAATGTTATTAAGAAATCTCTTTACAATAGCAGTATCACATCACCATGAGACTAAGCCGCCAGTACTACAACTAATAAAATAATAGTAGTGTCAACCATACTAATGTGATTTAATAACAAACCTCAAAAATAATTTCTAAATGCATTACTGCACTATTGCAGTTAGCAACTCCCAACAATTGATACCTACTGCAGAAATTACTACATAAATCAAGATCACTACTTTCCAACCAATAATAAAGCATCACCCACTTATGCTGGTGAAAAGTGTTTGAAGACATAATAATCATAAATGTAAATTTAAAATTGCAAAATTTAGCGAATCAAAAGTTAAAAATGCAATATAACGACCATAAATATATAAGAACTCTATGCTTACAATGGAGACTGTTGTTGTGGCAGTTGGCTTAAAACAGAGACTGACAGGCATTGGTATAGTATGTTCACGGTGTTGCCAAACGATCTCTCGATAAGACTCCATTCCTATCTCAAAAGACAAATCCCTCCATCAGTGAGAGAAACAACGAAAGTGTATTTCCAGGAAACAGCAATATGTTAACACCAAACCCACAGTTTCTGCTATCATGACCAAAAATAATTCAGCAATGCACTCAATAACCAAGTTGACATGATCTTCATATAAGAATATGCTTACCACCGAGTAAATTCATTATTGAATTGAGGCAAAAATAAAGGATTTCTAAATAGAGTATAGATGAGAATTGAGACTATAAGTCTAATTATAGCTAAACACTAAACAAATATATTCCTAATTTCACATCATGGCCCTCTAAATTGGTTTCCTAAATTCAAGAGTATCCGCGTCGTGCGTGTGAGAGTGTGCGATCTTATTCTTGGGCTTTACTTGATTGTACTACAGCTTATTACAATATTGCACCATTGCTCTTCCAACAATTACAATACTCATGATACCTATCATCCATGTGCCCAGCAAGAGAAGTTCTGCTATTAAGTAGCCTATCCTCTATTTCATCTTCTCTAATAAGAAGAGAAACTTCACAATAACATCTATCACTTCCACTTACTTCAGCAATTCCGTGCCATCACAAAGGACTAACCTCATATTCATTAATTGAACTTTCCTACTTCAACACTGTTAGAAAAATGCACAGCTAGAAACCATCGAAAGATCTCTACATCCTCCTCCGAAAGAGCTGGAAGCAGAGCATCCTACAACACAAAATATGTTTCTAGCATAAATTTTGACAAAATTAACGTTCGGCAGGGCAGTCATCACAAAAAAAAAAATAATTGAATACTTCTTACTGTTATGTAGCGATACTATATTTCCTCTATATAAGCTCTATCTTCAAGACTCACAAAAAGAGCTATAAGTTAACATTTGAGTTTTATGAAAATTGTCTATTTATAGGCCAGATATGTCAATCAATGTATAAGCTGGCTTCGAAATTCAGAAATTTACTGTCTAGAAAATTAAGAATGCACAAAGTGCCTTGGAAAACAGACTAAAGCAATACATTGATTATGATAGCTGCAATAACAGAAACTGAGTAAAAGTTCAGGTGGTGTGCCTGAAGAAGACGACAGACAGATTTAAACTTAGATTGTTTGTCTCAAGCGGTTTAAATTTTATGTCTTGAATTCAGTTTCTATATATGGAGCAACCATTTCATAAGAATCACTGTTCTTGATTCTTTAGACAAATCATGCATACATCATTAACAAATCAGCAGCATTGTTCTTGATCTTCTCTATTAAGTCTCAACCATTAGACATTTTGAAGTTTAGTAGTAGAACTCACAAACACAAAAATCCTTCCATCACTCTTCCAAACAGAGGTTAGAGAAGCGAAATTATTTAACATAGTTATATTTTATATATAGGTGTTGGTATAACATACAAAGAAAATACCAGAACAATCTACCAATTAAATACGTCATCAAGACGGTATTAAAATAATCAACCTAAAGAGCATAAAATTGCAAAATTAAGTAGAAAGAAKCCCTGATTCAAACATGATATGCTAGCATGTGATTCTACTAATAGGCAATGATTACATTCTTCTTAACTTGAATGCSTACTAATAACAGAACTGTCGTCAGATTTTCGCCGAAAGACCAAATCTTCAAAAACTATCTAGCAAGAGAAGCACATGCCCAGGAAAAGCTAGAGTATCATCCAGGTCAAATTTAGGAATATTACAAATGTTTGTGGTGTAGCTTAGGAAGAAAATGAAGGTGGTTAAAGTCTTCCAAAGACAATGAAAGGTAAAAGTATAGTTGTAGAATAATTGATGTCAGTATAATCATATTAAGCCCCATGTATGGAGCGGCATGTGGCCCTTCTACATTTTAAACTTAAAGGGCTGTCACTGAGGGGGTGTAATAGAGCATAGAAATTAATCTTGAAACTCAAGTATAGGTAGCTTTCAGTTGAGACAATCTTTTGACATGTTATTAAAGAGTTCAAATCTCATCCACCCCTCCTTTCCRCAGTAAAWTATTAAGCCAAGGACTCTACATTCACATTTTAAACCAAAAGGATTCAAGTGAGGATGAGATGGTCCTTTGACACTTCTTAATAACTGTTTTCATTTTGACCTCTTAGAAATTGAGTAGTTTCTGAACAAGGAAAGCAAGAATTTTGAGCCAATATGTTTTTTGTTAATTAGATATAATCTCTTGTAATACAGAATCATAATAAGTTCTCATAAGTTCGGACACACATCATATATCTAAATAAATGAATTATGTGAAAGAATGCAGCTTAAGGCCCAAGCAGGTGACATCGCAAAGTTTAGTTCTACATATTGCACAGCTTTGTTTATGACTAAAATTTTCCACAAAAATTCTGTAATATATTTCTTGACCTCAAGCAAACCTGTATTTCAAAATCACGAGCATATAGGTAGGAGAAAAGGAACATATAATCCAAAAAAGGGTTTAATATAGGCATGGTAGTATTGTGGTGTTATAAAATAAGTATATAACTTAAGTGTAATGATCCCTCAAAAAAAAAAAAACATAAATGTATGAAAAAGAATATGCAAGAGATCAATAATTACAATAAAAAAAATATGGAAACATAAAATCCAAAGATTCTGAAGATATTGTTAAAGAACACAAAGATTTCAAAAAAAATGTAAAATGAAAAGAACATGCAGGTAATCATAATRTAAACCAAGTCAAGGCGATGTATGTATTGCAGAAATTATAATGCTTTTAAAATCCGGCTTCGACATAGGGTAGCGAGAAGGATAACGTAGGGCAAAGTGTGTTAGTGCACAGAAAGAAAAYAAATGTCTAGCACTCTAGCATATGCCTCTAATGTGCAAATGTTTTACCACTTTCAGCATTCAACAAGTGACGGTTCATTTTATTAGTCAATAACACCAAGACAACATTTCTAGTTAGCTATTCCGATACTACACTTGCCTTCAAMATTGCACCCTTTCCTTTCCTTTTTATAACATTCGCTACTTTTCTTAAAAATGGGTAAATTGATTCAGAATGAGACTGCAAAAAAGAATTCATACGCTTCGCAATACCTATACCAACTTGCCTAAGTTAGTGCCCTAGTGGATATACTATGCCCTGTTACCCACTTGAATAAAAGAGGCGACTGAGCTAGGACTGAAATGAAGGTCTTAGAGAGTTATGATGGCATAGCATATACTCCTAGTTAGGTATCTATAAAGAACCATAGAATGCTAAGAAAATGAAATAACTAGTTCAAAAGGGAATGATACACTTCAAATCCCAACCATGTAAACCACATAATATGGTGCAAAGGTTAATTGAGAAAGTCAAAAGATTTATTACAGTTACCTCAAGTTCTGAGTGACTAAGGCAAGATTTACACCTGATGTAATGGCACTAATTATCACTTTATATAAAGTAGACTTAACATATAAAATAAGAAACAGAATAGATGCCAACAAAAAGAGCCATAAAAAGGAGAAAAACAGAAGAAGTGCAGAGTGAAGGAACAAAGGTGAGCTTTTGTGGCAATATATGACAAGATTATCATAATCTTCCAGATTTAGAAATGCCGAGGAAAGAATCTGATGAAAGGCAAAGGAAAAAAGCAGGGTTGGTGCCTGATCTTTGCACTTCTAACTCATGGGGTTAGTTTTCCCCCAACTTACTCCATTGCCAGTGATGCATTTTGAAGTTAGTGGAAGCTCCATTAGTCCTATCTTCAAAGAAAATCATATATTCAAATTGAGCTTGGAAACCAGTACGCCCATTTTCTATATAATAATGAGCTGACAGCTTTCAGCACAAATAAAGAAACTGGATAAGCTCTAACCACACAAACTCTAATTCCTAATAACCATTGGATTAGAAGAGTTTCTCTGAACTTGCCTAACAAGAAGAATCAGTAAAGAATAACAAAAGAATTCTCAAGTACTAGGGGAAATAGTTTCCTTATCACAATTTTATTCCCTTTCGAAGAAAAAAGAATCAATGCATAAATTTCGTACCTCTGGTTAGTCAAAGTAGCCTTTCTGAGAAGATTGGGCTAAGCAGAACAACCAGAGATACTTATCCAGCCTTTTCTTTCTCCAGATTACCTTTCAACCAGTGAGATTTGAGATATGAAAGACATTAGACCTGAAACGGAATATGCTGTGAGAATGGTGAATAAAGATCAACTGTATTGAATAAAAAAAAAAAAAATCAATGGACAGTCAACTTACTACAAGGCATAGAAAGGCCACCACCATTCAGACATAAATTTTAAAAAGCAGGAGAAATATAAATATAAAGGAAAAATAAAGAGCAAGAAAGAGGGGAACTAGGGATGAGGAAAGAGGGGGSCATAGGTTCAGAACAACAGTTGCCTTACATCTTAGCAACAGAACAACCCTTCAACTATACTTCAATCAATCGAAGCCTCAATCCCACGAGTCACAAAATAATATAAATATCATCTAAGCGAGTTTATCAGATTAGGGATCATAAGACAAATGAACTCTAGGTAACTTCTATTTCAGTTCTCCAGCCATAACAAAAACCAAAAAGATACAGTATATTCGTTCTGAAAATCTACACTGCTTGCCTAATACAGGGATACAAGAAAATATCTTCTCGATCGTGACTACTGACTAGTGTGCCAGAAAAACCTTTCCTGACCCAACCATCTTCAGAACACTAACACGATGTAGTGATCGCCTGAGTTTAATATAATTGTGCAGCCTCTTATCAAACACGAAAAGCTTGAGAAACTGTCTTCATTAATAGCTTATAAGAATTGCAAATATAAGGCCCCGTGGAGTTCCAATGCACTTTACCATCAGACTACGATGAAGTTCTGACAGATACCCAAAAATTATCCACCTCAGCACCTTCCTGACCCTAGAGTCAATATACGAACGTAACTTTACGAATATAAAAAAAACAGCAAAAACAAGACTAAATGTACAACTCTTTATAATAACTCATTGATGAACGTACACAAACTTGACCATGAGTCCATGATTCTTCAGACATGGACTTTTACATAACATTAAAAAAAAATCAACAAACTTCATGTTTTCTTAACATGTACCATACATCATTACAGAGATTCTTCTGTTTACATTTTGTACAGCAATAACGCGTCCTGGATTCCAAGGGCAGCATACCTGAAAGATTGCAGAAACATCAGTATTTTACACTGAACATATTAGAAGATTGTTTTAAACGAGAAGATTTTCAGCTCACCATTGCGGCACAAATGGCGCCATCCATATAGCATCGCCTGCTTGACAGGATACCCTTACAACAAAAAGAGCAAAAATATTAAAAACTTTTCTAGGAGGTTTGAGGAAATAATAACATCAAACATATTTTGGGCTGTGTGGTCAATAGCAAGATATAGAAGTGTCTCGTGAGTTGGTTTWAGAAAAAAAAGAGGTTGAAATTGAGTTTAAAAAACAAAGTCAAAACCTGTGAATGCATATTGATACAAGTTTGGTACTTATATTAACAATTGACAGATTTAAACAAGCGAACAACGTAGATGCAAGTATTTAGGGGGCAACCAAACTTATCATAACTTATGCAAGTTGTGTGCTGTCTGTGAATAAAATGTCCGTCATCCCTTTGTCGATGTGCTTATTCCTCTAAGGTCAAGGGTTATGAATTGGCTCCAGTTTCAGCAATATAGTCAATGTATCATCTAGTGAATCATATAGCTAGCTAAAGCTACAAAAGAATTCTAATCTAGGTGGATCTAATCTAGGTGGATCTATCTTGCATGCAATGGTACATTTAGGCATTTAGCTTATAAAAATCCATGTTTTGAACATTGATTATAAAGAGTAAAAACAAAAAAGACATTTTCCATTTTCTTGGTCAAGACCAGTCACAAGTCACGACCAAGAGTTCAATACTTCAATCAACCAAGCAACAAAAGAGATTTTGAAAAGGTGGTTCTTGATAGATAAAAGAATACCTCCGTTTTGACTTTGATGGTGTTTACTTTTATGTAATGTCAATTCTTGTCTCCAGTGGACATAGAAAAAGAAAGATTCTTACTTCATAGACAAAGTCCTTTTATGGTGATTTGTAGGTCTTATGGCTGAATGTAATCTAGAATATAATTGCAAAAATTAAATACTCTACAGAAACTACATATTCATGAAACCAGATTAAAATAYTGGCTCCTTATGGGTTCACAATTCACCAAGCAGGGATTTCCTCTCGGTTATGCCAGACATTGTCATCACACTGGAAACCTAGCTTTCATAGATGATCATAGCCAGAAGTCTCCCAGTCTTCAAACTTATTGTTCTACACACTGACTGACAGGTTTTCATTACATTTTTATATTTTTTTTTTTTTTTAAAAAAACCTGTAATATAATCTGAACTATATATTCAAATTTAAAAGTTGAACTATCTCAGATTTGTCTAACTACAAGGATAAGTCATTTTTTTTCAAATTTCAATCGTTACTGAAATTTTATTTACCAAAATAAAAATGAAGAGTGAAACAGTAAGAAAAAAAATGTGCTAAGTTACATTGGCGAGAAGTAATGCTTACCAGCTGTTGCCCAATCTGTAAATGCCTTGACCCTCAAGAAGTAATAAACCATGTTGGTTGTAATGAACCTCCTGTAGAAAGGATGAAAATTCAAGAGTCCAAATACAAGTCAAACACCAAGCAACAATGGAATTGAAGTATTGATTGCATACATGAGCACATACCAACCAAAAACTTCATCATGCTAATCATTTATGATGAAAACACAAMGAAATGGACAAAATATCATATCAAAAATAGCCAAGAGAAGCAGAAAAATGGACACTTCAAGCTGTTCAACTTACATGCACACTTWTTGCTACCTATAGTAGTTCAAAAGCATRATACAAAGCCATGTTATCATASACCACTCCCAAGTTGAGAACGGGTTTGGAAGTGGAGCGATAGATAAACAGATAAAGAGGAATCCACATTTTCTCATTAAACCTTTTTATACAAACAGAGAGAGAATACATCGGTAATTCTTACAGGGCAAGGAATCCTCTTACTTGGGTTTTAGTTTCAGATCATCAGATGTGGTCACAATAGYAAAATCACTTTCACAGTTTATGCAGATGGGTTGCAACTTGCGAGTGTTTTCACCCTTACAATGCAGTGACGTGGTTGGAAAAATACYCTCTCCCCTTAAGAAAATCCATAGGAGAAAAATGAAAAAGAAAAGAAGGGCCAGAATACCTTCACATTGAGAAATTCACCAGGCTGGAAATCCATGATCTGCAGACATACATAGTAAAGAGTCAAATATCAAACAAGAATGAGTCTAGCTATTCACAAGTTYTGACATGATTGTTCGTTTTGATTTTCATGATTACAAAAAAGGAGCAACTTCTTTCATTTTTTTGTCCAACAAATCGAAACATCCTATCAAGATTAATCAAACAGTTACTTAACAAAGAAAATATTATGTTATATTAAACAAAACTAAATCAAGTACAATATAGGAGCAAATCTTGCAAAAACGACCTAGAAACTTCAAAGAAAAACAATCAAATGTAACTGCAGAGACATGGATAATCTGGCTGGAAAAACACTAGAGTTCTGGAATACAATTTTCCTTACATGGATATTGAAATCAAAGGCCATTGATGTTGGAAGAAGCTTCCTGAGCTGGAAAATCTGGCCACATGATAGAAGCATCATTATAATAGCATCTTATTTTAACTAACCCGAGGAAAATGGTATTAAGAAGATCAAGTAATGATACAGGAAATGCAAAATAATCCATCCAAAGAAAAAATTAATGAATTATACTAAAACAACATGGAAAAAAAATCAAGATACAGAACAACAACAAAACAAACACCACAAACAACCAAAGAACAGCATACCTCGCCAGGAGTTTCAAGAAGTTGCTGCTTATCCGTTGAGCCAATTATCAGCTCAGGAACATAATCACCTAGATAAGAGTACCTATAATAAAWAAATATAAAGAAATTTATTTAATTTTATACTTCCAGAAAGAACATCATAGTTTTGAGTACCAAACATTTGTAAATGGTAAGGGGCAAAATTACAAAACTACCCAACGTTTGTAAATGGTAAGGAATTTCCCTCCAAAATTTCTGCAATTTTATCACATGCTTAACTTACTCTCTTCTTTTTCCTTAATTTATCTCTTAATTAGCCATTGTCATTTTATGCCTAGCAGGCTAGCAGTCCGCGCCCAACAAAAATGTTGGGCTTGCATTATTAAGGATGAACTGATGAAGTATTGTTTAATGTATGGGCACTTGAAGAAAATTCTCCAAAAAAATAAATAAATAAATAAATAAATAAATAAATAAAAGAAAGAAAGAAAGAAAGAAAGAAAGAAAGAAAGAAATTGAAAAGAAGTACTAATGCCATGTTCTTTTCAACATGGAAGGTTCAGTTTCAGCATATTAATAGTAACAAGTACTCAAGGTGATGTTCTTTTCAAAATAGTAACATAAACAAAGCTAATGTACTACACCCTCCATTTCTTTTGGTTATCTTCATTTCAAAGCTTTCCTTTCATGTACACTTTTTCTGGTCCAAATTATCCCCGCACAATTGCTATTTTAAAAAGGTTTTTTTTTATCTCCTTCCCTAGTTTCATAAGAATTTACCTCCACTCTCCTTTTGATTTCAARAGGTATGTTACAAACCGTATCATAATCACATTTCCACACTTTATCGATTCGCCTTGGTATTCCACTAGATAAAAGCGGAGAACCAAAAACTAAGTTTATGGAGAGAACTAAAGTTTATTTGCCTAGAAAAATATGTAAACAACCAAGTTACAAGAATTAGACATTTGGGGACACTATTTCATAAAGAGAAGAAGAAAAAGAAAAAAGAAAAAAAAAGTGCAACACAAACCTTCGTTCAAAAACAACAACAGTTGCAAACGCTTCACTGTTGATAGCATGCTCAAAATTAGGAGGTAGATATGCATATGAATCCACCTATATAAGAATCAAAACTTTGGATCATACAAGTGACCAAAACCCTTTTCCAATGGAATTCATAGTTTCATACAAAAAGAAGAAACAAATACAAGAAAAGAGAGCAAAGGGCATAAGCAATTAACATGCTACAAATAYGGAGTCCAAGGTTTCTCACTAGATATTTGTTAGCTACRTAAATCTAATGGTGAGTCCTACTCACTTCTTGACTTTGATTGTGATATAGTTRCTTTTGTTATGGTGCACATTTGCACAAAGTAGAGGCTAAAGTCAAACAATTAAATATKCAGGTCGGTGAGCTTGTTGTAGATTCATTTTGTTGAGTTTGGTGGGGAAGAAATAGAAGTTGCTTTGAGCTTATTTTAATATTCCAAAATTCCCGTGCTTTTTTCCTTCCACATACTATCCATTTTAAACTTTAGATACATGACCGAGCTCCCAAGAGCAAAGGAAATATCACTAGGGTAAAATTATGAAAGTAAAATGATAACATCGCTTACCTTTAAACTATGACTGTTGTCTGATCCAGTTGTCAGAGTGACTGCCCCATTAACCACAAAAATGAACCTATCACCACAGAATATTAAAATATAAACCCAGGAACACATACCTATTCAGTATAATTGTCAGTTTCCAGATTATGATTTCAAAAGTCATTTGATATAGGTTGTATTATTAATTTTAATTTTGTCATACCTATAAGAATGATGTTGATGTCGACAAAAAAATCAAAACTACTTTTCATGGTTTCCTTTTTTGTTTTCAGTTTTGGAAAACTGGAAACAAAAAATGATGAGACACAAGCTCCCATCCGTTGGGGAGCGGGTTTTAAATAAACAGAAATGAGAAGAAACAGGTCAATAAACTGAAAAAGAGATGCAAAAGGACAAAGAAAAACAGAATACATCCACCAAGAACAGAATTACAAACAAAGCTATGTTCAATGTCTTCATTCCTTCATACACTTTAAGAAAGGCAGCCTTACCTTTCAACATCGCCAGGAGGGAGTGCTGATCTTGAATTATCTGCACATGATGTAAAGGAAGTGAATTATACAAAACAAAATCATATAAATTCCTCATACAAATAAAATGTTGTAGCTTACAACGGACAATCACAAATAGTAACAATGGCACAGAAATAATAGTAGAATTGCAGAGAATAAAATAAAAGGAAAGCAACTTTTAGGGACAATAACGGCTATGACAGTCTGAGGATGATGATAAGCACAGAACTCAAGGTACCAAAACCTAAATTACACTACACTATTCTCTTACTTCTTTTCTGAATGATTCCAAAATACCACACTCACCCTATTTAAAGCAACAAACCAACAGAATATTAAAATAACAGAAATACATAAACCACAAGAAAACTTATTGGACCAGCTGTCCATTACTCCTGAGCCACCCTGCTGTCCTTCTTTCTTCGTGCATAAGTGTGAACGATCTTGGGCTTGGGCCGAGGCATGACAATACTCCCCCCCAAAATTTCCATCTTGTCCTCAAGATGGAAGTCTGGAAAACGAGCAGCTACCATTTCAGCGTCTTCCCAGGTAGCATCAAACTCCGATAACCCTTGCCACTTAATGAGAACTTGTCGAGGAGATTCTGGAGAGTGAGTAGAGTGGCGCACCTGCAACAAAGCCTCAGGTTGGGTGATCAACTCAAGGTTCGCAGTGAGCTGGGGAGGTAACACTTGGGCTGCTGCCACACAACCATTTGCAGGCTTAAGCTGTGATATGTGGAAAATTGGGTGGATCTTCGAATGCTCCGGCAATTTAAGTTTATAAGCAACCGCCCCAATTCTTTCCAGAACTTCATACGGCCCGTAGTATCGCGGAGCTAACTTCTCAAAAGGTCTCTTGGCTAGGGAGGATTGCCGATATGGTTGAAGTTTGAGGTAAGCCAAAGAGCCAATGTCCAAAGTTAAAGCTCTCCTCTTAGCATCTGCTTGCAATTGCATCTTTTGCTGGGCTCATATAAGATGGACCCTCAAGTCGTCTAAGATAGCATCTCGTTCCTGCAATTGAGCATCCAATGAATCCACCTTGGTATCACCATGACTTACCCGGACCAAGGGAGGAGGATCCCTTCCATACAAGGCCTTGAAAGGGGTGGTCTTAGTCGAAGTGTGAGGAGAGGTGTTGTAGGAGAATTCAGCCCAGGGTAACCACCGTGCCCATTGCTTGGGTTGTCCACTCGAGAAACACCGCAAATAAGTCTCAAGCATCTTGTTAACAATCTCGGTCTGCCCATCGGTCTGAGGGTGATAGGCCGTGCTCCTTTTGAGGATGGTGCCACTAAGTCGAAATAGTTCCCTCCAAAACACGCTCATAAACACCTTGTCCCTATCGGACACAATCGACCCAGGAAAACCGTGTAGACGAACAACCTCCTTCACAAAAGCCGCGGCCACTGTCACTGCTGTGAATGGGTGCTTGAGGCCAATAAAATGTGCGTACTTCGTTAGTCGATCCACAACCACTAAGATGGTGTCAAACCCACCTGATTTCGGCAATGATTCCACGAAGTCCATTGTCACATCCTCCCACACCAACTCAGGTATCGGTAAAGGCTGGAGGAGGCCTGCTGGGCTCCTTGAATCGGCTTTACTCTCTTGGCACACACGACACTCCTTCACATAATTGGCGATGGACTTCCGCATACCAGCCGAGAACCATTCTTGGGCTATCCTTAAATATGTTTTAAATTCCCCCGCATGCCCCCCAATGGGCCCATCGTGATATGCCATTAAAATGTCCTTTACTAGCTATGATTTGGGCGAAAGGACAATGCGTCCCTTGAACAACAACCTGCCTTTATCAACCGTGAATCCTTTTAATTCCCTGCCTCCTTGCTCACAATCCTTCTTGAGGGCCTGTATGTAGGGGTCTTGGTCGAGTTGAGCTTGTACCTCATCCCAATCGATCCCTCCTACGGACAGAAGGAGGTTACACTCCGTGTTGGCAGCCCCCCTTCGAGATAAGGCATCGGCTGCCTTGTTGGTAATGCCCGGCTTATATTGTATGGTGAAGTCGAAACCCAACAATTTAGACACCCATTTCTGATACTCCGCCCCCACTTCCCTTTGCTCCATTAAATATTTCAAACTCTTTTGATCGGTCCAAACTACAAACCGCCTCCCAAGGAGGTAATGCCTCCACTTCTGCACCGCCATAACAATGGCCATGAGCTCCTTCTCATACACCGATTTCAATCGGTTTCGGGGCCCCAAGGTGTGGCTATAGTAAGCAATTGGTCGATGGTTCTGCATTAACACGGCGCCCAAACCATACCCACAAGCATCCGCCTCTAGCACAAATTCTTGACTAAAGTCGGGCATGGCAAGAACGGGGACGGTAGTCATGGCTTGTTTGAGTTGCTCGAAGGCATCCCTAGCATGAACTCCCCAATTGAAATTGTCCTTCCGCAATTGATCGGTAAGTGGGGCTGCAATTTTACCATACCCTTTGACAAACCTCCGGTAGTAGCCTGTGAGGCCCAAAAAACCTCTCAAGTCTTTGATGCTTTTGGGCTCTGGCCAATGCAACATGGCCTTGATCTTTTCCGGGTCCACTGCCACTCCTAGGCCCAATATAACATGTCCCAAATACGCAATCTCAGACCTCCCAAAATCGCACTTTTTATAATTGGCATAGAGTTGGTGCTGTTGGAGAGTGGCCAAAATAGTAGCAAGGTGTTGCACATGGGTATCCATATCCTTACTATACACCAAAATATCGTCAAAGAAAACCAAAACAAACTTACGAAGATATGGTTTGAATACCTCGTTCATCAACGATTGGAAGGTGGCCGGGGCGTTCATAAGGCCGAAAGGCATCACGAGGAATTCATAGTGCCCCTCGTGTGTGCGAAAGGCTGTCTTGTGCACATCCTTTGCCCTTACTCGAATCTGGTGGTACCCAGACTTTAAGTCCAATTTGGAGAAAATCGCCGAACCATACAATTCATCTAAAAGTTCCTCAATGATCGGAATGGGGAATTTATCTGGAATCGTCTCCTTGTTAAGGGCCCTGTAGTCAACACAGAAACGCCACGAGCCGTCCTTCTTTCGTACGAGTAAAACATGGCTAGAAAAAGGACTCTTTGAGGCTTGTATAATGCCAGCAGCAAGCATCTCCCTCACTAGCTTTTCAATTTCATTCTTCTGAACCTGGGGATAACGATATGGCCTGACTCGCACTGGTTCTCCTCCCCCTTTGAGTTCTATGGCATGCTCCTTGTCCCGAGGTGGAGGAAGTCCCTCAGGCATCTCGAAAACCCCTCGATATTGCTCCAGAATAGGTGTAAGGCACTCGGGAATTGGTGAGGAATCCTCGCTGCCACCCTCAGCTTGCTTCAACTCCAATAAATAACCAACCCCCTGTTTTTGCAAAGTCTTGACCATCGCCTTCGGTGACACCTGGGTCTTGTCGAGAGAAGGGTCTCCTTGTAACGTCACCCATTTCCCTTCATACTTGAACCTCATCACCAACAATTTCCAATTAGTAGTCACCTCCCCCAAGGTTTCGAGCCACTGCACCCCCAAAATTAGGTCGGAATTCCCCAAGTCTAATGGAAGGAAATTTTCTTCAATCTGAGCCCCTTGCAGAGTTACAGTAACATTCCGGCAAACCCCTTCTCCTTTAATCGTGGTCCCATCCCTCAAGGACACCTGAAATCTCCTCTTCCCTGAAACTGTTATCCCCAACTTCTTGGCAACGTCCACCGAAATAAAGTTGTGGGTTGCCCCAGGGTCAACCATTACAACCACCGGACTCTCTCTGATCATTCCGGTCAATTTCATGGTGCGTGGGTTAGTCAGCCCCACCACCGAACAAAGCGACACCTCCGCCGCATTAACCGTTGCTTCCTCCTCTTCTTCCTTTTCCTCGGAAGTCTCATCCTCTTCCCCCTCCGATTCCACGCCGGCGATCACCACGCTCAATTCCTTCTTCGGACAACGGTGGTTCACCTCCCATTTACCATCGCAATTGAAACAGAGGTTGTTTTCCCGTCGGTAGTTAAGCTCTTGTTGGGTGAGCCTCCGTGTTTGTGTCGGTTTAAATCCTTGACTAGTGGCAGAAGGTCTGCTGAGAGGAAGTTGTTTCGTAGTGGAAATTGGATTAGTTGTATTTGGGTTTCTATTGGGCTGTATTGGGGTCACAGGAAACCTTGTTGAAGTTGGGTTCTGAATACTTAATGAGTTGTTGGGCCGGCCCAAAAGGGTTCCCGTAGCAGTGGATGGGGCCTTGTTAGTGGAGTACCTCCAGGTGGGCTGCTTTAATTTCTCCTCAACCTTCAAAGCCAGGTCCATAGCTTGCTTTAAGCTTTGAGGCCCATGTAATCTCAATTCCACCTTGACCTCTTTTTTGAGCCCATTTATAAACTGGCCCAAAGCCAAGGGTTCTGGAATGTTATCCAACGGAGCAATGAGTTCTATGAATGAACGTCGGTATTCAGCCACCCCACCAGTTTGCTCCAAGGAGAGCCATTGTTCGTGGAGGGATCCCGCCGACAATGACCGAAATTGGCGGAGAAGCAGGGTGCGCAGCTCGTCCCAACGCCGGATTGGCCTCCGACGATTCTCCCACTGAAACCACGATAGAACTTCCCCATCAAACGCCACCACCGCCGCCTCCAGCTTCTCCTCCTCCGAAAGATTATAAAAAGAAAAGAACCTTTCAGCCCGCAGCTACCATCCATCCGGGTTTTGCCAATTGAATAAAGGCATATCTAGCTTCCTGAATTTCCAGTTTGACCCTCCGCCACTGCCGCCGTGGGAACCTCCCCCACCACCACCGTTGAAAAACCCCTGTTGAAAACCCCCAACCTCTGAGCCAGGTGGTTGGGTTCCGTACTGCCCGCGGTGATACGGAGGGCTAAACCCAGGAGGATGATCGGTTCCTCGCGTCACCGCCACCATGAGCAACCGGATTTCTTCCCGGAGTTTGCTCTGTTCCGCCGTCACTTTCATAAACTCCTCCCGGATTTGTCTGTTGTTGTCCTCCATCGTCAACCTCAGTTGGTCCATCTTCTCTGCTTCCAAATGGACCCCATCTCTGAGCTGGTGAAACTCCTCCTCCAAGGAGTCCAGACGCTGCCCCTGAGTCGGTGCCATGAACGGCCAGGAGAGATGCTCTGATACCAGATTTGTTGTAGCTTACAACGGACAATCACAAATAGTAACAATGGCACAGAAATAATAGTAGAATTGCAGAGAATAAAATAAAAGGAAAGCAACTTTTAGGGACAATAACGGCTATGACAGTCTGAGGATGATGATAAGCACAGAACTCAAGGTACCAAAACCTAAATTACACTACACTATTTTCTTACTTCTTTTCTGAATGATTCCAAAATACCACACTCACCCTATTTAAAGCAACAAACCAACAGAATATTAAAATAACAGAAATACATAAACCACAAGAAAACTTATTGGACCAGCTGTCCATTACTCCTGAGCCACCCTGCTGTCCTTCTTTCTTCGTGCATAAGTGTGAACGATCTTGGGCTTGGGCCAAGGCATGACATAAAACTCATCACTTCAAACATAAAAATTATAGATATAGAGCCGATGAACATTCCAACTTCACAATCATAACAGAAGTCCTTCAGCAATGATAGGATTACATACCACATCATATTATGCATACACACATACATTAGAAGTTACAGTCCCATTACCTTGCATCTTGGCAATGTACATGGAAAAATGTGATCCCATTGCTGGTGTGATAAGATATGCTCCCAAGGTATTCTTCCTTTTGCAGCAATAAGAATGTGGATTAAATTACAACGATATTTAGTTGAGCACTCATTAAAACTAATCAATATGAGCTAGCAGACAGACCACTCAGGTAAAGGGCCCAACACATGGCTTTCGGGTGTAATCAGTGCATGATCTCTTTCGTATACACTACGAGTGAATCCAGGCAGATCTGCATGCAAGACAGATAAGGTGAGGGAATCATATAGGGGTTAATACAGACATACAGTTATATCCAATTACATTATTCAAATATCAAATTGAAGTATGCAATATGGCATATTGGCATGATTGCCATTTCAACAATCAAATAAGGAACATAGATGGAGTTTTAAGCTAATGCACAGCACAATGGGCTTAAGAGCTATCAAGTTAGGGTACAACCCGTACAAGTTTTAGAGATAGTGTATRTATAAACTTTATCAACTCAAATATAACCACRCATCTTAGGTTGCATCAGCWTTTTACAAAACAACCTTTCAAATTTTATTGTATTACAATTACACTATGGGCCCTTGGTTAGGACTTCCTATCTCAGCCATTTATCACATACAGTTTTGGTTATTATACAAGTTACAAGGAACTTCCAATACTTTGATATAGGRGGAAATATATCACGTTGTTTGTCAAGAACTAATGAAATGTCTTTTTAATATATCCACKCTAGCAGCAAAAAAATTCTTGTATCAGTTTCATATATACGCCTGACATTAAAGTTCCATTCAAAGGTTACATTTGGAAGGTTATAAGTAGTTTTGAATAGCTCATAAGCATGTGGTGATAATACACACTTACACGTTGCATAACACTGGACACCAGTCAAATCACGTGGGAAAAAATAACATTCGATGTCCTTCTTGGATACCTAGTGTTTGGTAAATTTTCGTTCAATGGCCTTTACTTCAGCATTTCATTCAAGGTGCYTCAAATTCCAAAAGCAATTGCATTTTGGAAAAATCACTTTCTCATCATTTCCTATCTTTCTAGTTTTGCACTCAAATTTGATAGTTTGTTACATTTCCTATTAATGGATCAWGATTGTTCTCCACGACATCAACAAGGTTTTCTTTTCTCAAAGCCTTAAGAATTTCATAAAGCTTTGTTCAGTAGTTTGCACATTGCAGCATAAACTCGCTCTTGGCAATAACCACATCCATCCTACAATCCTACACCATGTCAAACACGGCATATATCCATAGGTTCATCAGACTTCATAGTGTTAAAGAGAAATCGTCATGGAAACTGAATACCACAGACTGCGCCAATTAATGACAAGTGTAATATCAAACCCTTATTCAAAAATGCAAATAGGTCTACAGTTTCCTATTGCTACTCCTTGCTGTTGCATTTTATCAAGACAAAGCAGACAACACAGTCCATAAATTTGCTGTTGCATTTTAAAAAAATACATTATAACGCATCCTTTTTCCCCATTTCCTTTCTTAAGTCGTTTCGAAAATATTAACCACTTTTTTCCAACCAATTTGAGCAACARGACCCACCATTTAGGGTCTATTTTGTTCACCTTGTTATTTACTCCTTTTGATTCATTCACTTTTACATGTTTTCCAATGGATATCTTGTCCTTTAACATCTTTAATTGTGTRCTAGTAGAATTTACTCCTACAAAAATTTGATTCCAAAGTATTCATCAGAACCGTCACCAAGACAAATCAAACAAGACACAACATGACCACTTCTTTATTACATATTGGGGAAATTTTAGAAGATTTTCTCAAGTGAAATATATTGTCAAGATTCTAGATTTCTAGTATTCTAGATTTCTAGTACTACAAATTAGAACAAAACAGAGTGAGTGTAAGAAATATAAGGGAAAAAAATAGGTTTATTTCAGTGACAATAGGCTCAATTAAGTAATAGCCAACCTTTTTCCTACAAAAAATTTAAAAAAGGTTCAATTAAGAAAAGTTTGCAAAATTAAGTTCAATAAAAKGGACCCTATTCTCCAATAGTCCCATAATCCCATGTACTCTCTGGTGCCTTTGTTTTACTACATTGCTTTCCGATCATASAATCATGTATATAACATGATAAATGCATTTAGATAAACATTTATGGTTATAAAGTGATAGACGAACAATTAAGTTAAAAATGAAGAATTTTGATGATAAACAATTTGATGGTTGAATGTTGATGATGAACAAATGAACAAATTGATGATTGTGTACATTTGACGTCTTATACACATGATCGTAGGATSAACCCATTGCATTTTTCGCCCTCCTCTTTTCTTCATAAAAAAATGATTCTAGTCCATACACGAGTATTATACAGTATGCAACGAAGGGAGTAATACACAAATCATCATCTCCAATTAACGCAATATTTTAACCTAAGAATCAAAACCCTTACCACAACCCAAATAAACAAAACAAAATCAATCAAGTAAGCCCAAAAAAGGCTAACCTTGAAGATGAACAGGCGATAAAGTGGGGTTAGTAACTTTCCAATACAAAGCTCCTGAGTTATCGCCATTGAAGACCGAATTCGGCGCTGAGCAAAAGCCTTCCCCGGAAATCGCTACTAYGAATAAACCTGCACAATAAAATCAAGTCAAATCAAATGATCAAAAGCGTTTTTCATCATCTTCAATCAAACGAACATGAATCAATCAATTGATGAATGTGACTAACTTAGGAAGAAAAAGAGGTGCGTTAATGGCGAAATGCGCTGCATWATGCCGTGAACAAAGGAGAGAATTGTTTGATTGCGAGTTTGCGACGATGTTCTGCTCAAATGTGTGCGAACAAAGGTGRTATATAGTGGTATTTTGGTAGGAAGTTTTCGTCCGTTAGTGTATGTAGTGTGTAGTGTGGTACTGTATTATTTTTGGATTATGGTGTTTAAATATTGCCAACTTATGACTCACTACTCACTCCGCACTTGTCTCTTTTACCACGAGAGTAGGTGGACTGTTGCGCGATTAAAAAAATGTATATACTCYSTATGTGATATTCGATGTTCGATTCSATTAAAATATAGATTTTATTGATTTGAATTTATRARTATAATCTCTAATATTTGATGTCAATGATACAATTTGAATGTTTGTCCTTCGAGGCTATTTGTTTCTTTGAGTATTTGAAGACTTGTTTRATTTGGAGAACGRCTTYTTCTCTAATTTTTTAGAGTTTAATTTCTCTTTATTTGAAAGAWTGATTTTTCTCTCCCATCGAGGTSAATRAGCCTTGTGTTTATAGAGTAGAAGAACTTTTTAGGATTTTWTGTGGRTTTTGGGCTTTGGGCCAAACAATCATGACTTTTTAAAATTAGCTTGACCCATTTGAGGGTTTTACTAATTAAATAAACTTGATTWAAATGAGTTACATAGATTGTCAACACAAATTAATTAAATTAATCGGACAATCAAATATAATGAATCAATAATTGAGTAAAACTTAATATAATTTGACGTGGTACATTAATAAATTTTTGTGTCTACAATAGTACAATGAGTTGGCATGATTGAGGTTGGAGTATGATAAATGACTAGTGGCACACGGCGCGCGCATGCGCGCGTCGTGTTCCACGTTGTCATACTTTAAAAGTTATACTTTAGCTTATATATTTCATTGCTTTGGTAATTATTTTATTTTAAAATTTTAAGAAATATATTGGTTTTGGATATAGTTTTATTGAAATTAAATTGCGATTTCTATTCTGAAAATTGAATACATGCACGTCGCATTCCAATTTTGTTATATTTTCGTTGGATGATTGTTAATTTTAGAAACGTAATAAATAATAATTAACAAACATATCTTAAAATATGTCTGAAAGTGATAAGTATAGCTAACGTGTAATCATAGTTGTTGGAATCGAGATACTACCTGGATCGAAAAGGTTGATAGGAACGAATCGGAAAATTGAAGGCATAATCTTAAAATTCTACCAATTAACCAAGAACTAACAACAATGCTAATAAATGGTTTTTCTTGTGCAAAGACAATAGGTAAGAGTAATTTTATGTTTATAAGTAGTTGAAAACCGAAATATAATCGTGAATATGGTAAACAAAAGTATGTTATGATTAAATTATAGTTATGATCAATTTGAAATTATAATTGATAAAAACTATGAAAAGAGATTTCACATGTATAAATTTATATAATAATGCTTATAAATCAGATGGTTGAATCGTATGATCGTAGATATGTATTAAAATTCAACTAATTTTGTTTAAATCCAAGTAGGTTCGTGATCCTACAAAATTGAGATTCTATCGTAGGATCAAATCGAAAACTTAATGTTGGATTGTAAAGTAGTACGTAGAATCGTTGGTTTTGAATTAGATTTAAATAACCATTGGTGTAATTAATGGTAACAAGAGCAACATTTGAATATGCTGAAATTGAAGTTTTTATTTAGTTAATCCCAAAATGGAATTCAATAGTAATCTTGAGAATCAATTCTTATGCTACTGATAGCAAAGAGAACATCTTGTAATTCAAAGTTTATACTGCCTTGAAATTGTCTTAAACTTGTTTCACATAGCAAACCAAGCGCCTTATAGCAATGTTCAGGAGTATTAGAGCATCTTGTAAGTTTATGAGTTATGAAGCTCACCATATGTAAATTTCAAACTGATTATACTGCACAAAATTATACACTCTTACGGAGTAACTTTTATATCAAACTCTATTATTGTTCTTCTTACTGTTAACAAAATCCCAGGAAAAAATTATTATTATCTCTTACTCTCAGTGAGGAGAGAAATCAAAGTTAGGGAATAATAGTCAAGATCATTACATATTTTTGGCAAAGTTACTAACTTTAATCAAAAGAAAAGACGGGAGTAAAAATTAGGATATGAGTTATAATGGTTCTCACCTCATAATCATGAAAGGTAAGGAAAGCTTTTAAGAAGACTTAAAATTTGCAAGGAAAATGCTTTTTTTAGAAGGATATAACCCCTACTTATTGAAACTATCAGCATTCAAAGAACAACGGAGCTTACAAGATGCAATTCCCTCGCTTCTTTTTTCCCTTTCATCTAAAACAATTCTCTCTTCTGCTCTCCTACTGTATAAAACAGAGAGCAGAACTGAATCCTATATCTACTCTGTAATATTCACTCCCTCCCTCCCTCTCTCATTCTCTAATCCTCTCAGTGAGATCTCTCACACTCATTTTACACGTCRAAAATCTACATACAGTGGYATTAGCTACATTGATCAAACTACTAAAAACTCTTGATCAGATCAAATCCTCCAAAGGTTGGAAGACTGCTTTCGTTCCCGGTTATCTTTTGTTATATGATCAGAAAGTGGCGCTCCACAAGACCTTTTCTCCTTAACCACACCGCTAGTGGACTTCCTTCATCCTCTCGACTGACCTGCAAACTCCGCTGCAGATCCGGTCGAATGACGCAACACAAACATTGCCTGTTTGGGCCTTTCAATCAGAATCTGGTATGCAAAAACAAGAGTAGTGAATGCAGCTGGTCAGTATCATGATGATATCCATATGTATTAGTTTAATTTAGGGAAAGAGTTAAACCTTTTCTCTATTAGTTTAATTTTAACACTACAATAAGTTAATAGTCATGCTGCTAACAAATAATTTACAAAAGAACAAGCTCTAAAGCAATACATAGTGATAGATAACCTAGTAGAAAGGCCCGAACTCTTGTAAATCGAATAGGTTAAGTAAGGGTGAGATTCCTAACCCAAAAATAACCTCTATGAATTTGGTTGACACAAGTGTCTGCTGGGTGCATTTAAAAGTTAGCCTATTGCTTACTGCACAAAAATGGTTAGAGGATGGATAATAACCATAACCACAACAAATATCTACTTTTTATGTACTTCTATGAGTCAACTTTTCTCCTTTTCCTTTGTCCACATATGAGTAATTGATTTTTTAGATCTCAGAACATCTTATCTCAGGAAAAACAGCTTGATTCAGGTTTCCATTTTGATAATGATTGGCTTGAGGGTTGAGTTGTCCAACTTTTTTAAATGCAAAGCTAAAGTGTTGTGTTCTTTTTGAATGAATAGTATGAATTGTACCATAAGTTATCATAACAGCGTCTCAGATCTTTGTAGTTTGAAATTTTCTRTCTAGGGTTTTATAATAAAGGCTTAAAAAGCCCATGATCCATCCAACCTCAAAAAAATTCTATGCGACAATTTTCTAGTTTGACGAAGCTGTTAATGGTTTAATCCAAAAYTAGACAATAGCTCTTAAAAAAATTCAAAACTCAATGAAATCAATACAAACAACAAGATACAACATCTTTACAAAGTTCAATCCATTGAGAATCGACCTCACCAAAGAAATGTGAAAGATTGTACTCTATCACCTCGTCTACATCGAACATTGGCCGAGTGTATATATTCAAGTCCGTAAAATTTGAGATAAGATGTACCACAAAGGGAAACAAATTCATCAGACAAGTTCCTATATAGATTCATTAGACCTTAATTCAAGATATAGAAAAAAAACAAAAAGCATCTTAATTTGACATTCATGCGATATCATAACCCAAATCAACTAACCCACATTAAAGTAAATACAACCTCATATTTAAAAAACCAACACCCACTTCCTATAATCTTGTTACAACTAACAAGAGTACAATGTTAAGTGTTCTATCATAACCTTTAGTGGGTTAGTTAGTCTTTTCCTCTTTTCTAAACCACAAATTTCCTTCCTAGAAGGAATTTTAAGCAGATTTCTATTGATTCAGATTGGGTACACGAGAAGGAATAAATCAAATAAACTTTCGTTCTAAGGTGGGCGAGGTGTATGTAAGTTCGATTATTAGAATTTTCTGACCAACCTTTTGCCCTCTTTTACTTACTTTTTATGCGTCAATTTGGCTGGTTAAGTGCCTATCTTGTCAAATACTGTAGACACTGAAAAGTGTGTCTCCCCAATGAGTAATCGTGAGAATATACCTCAAGTGATGCGTAGCGAGCGTTTTCGACTCGAAAAGAAAAGATGACTTGATGACTCCGGTAACAGAGTGTAACAATACGTGAGGCATTGATAAGTGCTGAAATTATTCGAGTGGAGTCTAAGCTGTATTTTAAAGAGACCATGTTGGTATTAGGTACTTACAAAGAATGCACACATTAATGTTTTTCTTTTTCTGCGGGTTCTCCGATACAATCTAACAGGTTTCCAAAGTTTTCAAACGAGTTAATCTGGCGATTTTTATTTCTTATCCGTGCTTTATCCCATATTATCTACGCTCGACATTCATGTTGACTCAACAAAATAAATCTTTTTAAATTCTCTGGAATCTGTGTTTTATCCTTTCGAATCCGCCAATATTTTTAAATTATTGTTTCTGATTTGTCTACTGATTTTCTGATGAATTAGGCACAGATAAGATGTGTTTAAGCTATATAATAATTCTTTCATCCATGAATATCGTTTCAAACTTTTCTTAGTGCTGCTTGATTCCAGAAAATCTAGCTTGTTGTAAGAGTAGTGAATATGAGGCAAACTTAAGATACAGGTTGGGTTTTGACAATTTCACTTAGTGATGTTGGCTTGCTCCGGAAATATCGTGGAAAACCTCTAGATACATCAGAATCCTGCTTGGAGAGCAAAGGGAAGGATGTCTATAAAGTTGACACTAAGGGTATGACGCGTAATTCAAGGGAAGGATTCTCTTGACGAAAGTGCTAGACAATTCAATTCCTAAGTGGTATTTTGGTCCGCATTTATTTGAAGACGCAGAATTTCCTTTTGGGACACTGATTATTTCGAGGTGTTTATTTGGTGTGAAATAAGATTATCATGGAAGACATGTCAAATCAAGTTCTTGAAAAGCTCTTTATTTGTGGTTATATAAACTCATTTTGTAAAAAGTATGTGTATTGGCCTTTTCAATTGATGAGCGCGTTAATATCATACGATTGTCTCATCGATAAAACTTATGATATGTGATCGTGATAAGAATCTAATTGTTGATCAGACGGGATATTACGGGCTCCAACAGTGGAAAAGAACACCAGCTTGTATCATGTTGGGTTTCTTTTCCTCTTTTTTTTTTTAATTTTTGATGGCAGATTAGCCGCATATAACGGACGACAACATTCGGTCGGTCTAAGGAATAAATTTATTTAAGAAATACTAAACTTTTTACCGTACATAACGCACAAAATCTCGGTCGAAATGGCCCATTTTAAAAATAATGTATGGATGTGGGTTTTATGGCCAAAGACCAGACCAAAAGGACTCGGTCAGGTAAATTTTGTGAAGCGTATATACGCACCGGACGAGGGTTATATGAAATTGGTCGGTATTTGACCTGACGATTTTCGGTCGGTAACCCCATGAGTCGCATAGTTCGCATTTTTTGGAGGAAAGAGTTTATATATCACGACCGATTTTACATGGTCGTAAGTCGGTAATCATTCGCGTTATTGGTCGGTAACGCCTTTTTCCTCTTTTTTTGATGCCATAAAAGTGGCTCTGGTAAACTCGGAGCATACGGCAGGGGTTCTTGGGTTGTGTGTTTCACCGACGAGGGCAACTGGCTCTGGTGGAAAAAGATTTCTACCGGACGATATGAAATCAACTTCGTCAGACCGAAATGTCGGTACAGGATGTTACGTTTTTGTTTTTGACGATTTTCGGTCGTTTGAGCGGTCGTTTTTGTTGTGTTGGTTTTGCTGTGCTTATATAACCAATCCGAAATCGATTTCTTGTTGTGGACTTAAACTTAACAATTAGTGCAGCTACAGAGCATATACATGAATTCTAGATCTAACAATTTAGGAGTATTTTCTCTATTTTCCTCGTATTTTCAGACTTTTGAATTACTCTTTGAATGTTCCAATTTTGAGCACACTTCTTTGTCGAATGTCTTCGAAAGGCTTACGACTTCAAGTCTTAGAATCATCCATGATTTGGACATGTGAATGGTTAAGTACAACAAAGGTTATTGATGTTTTTTTAAGGCATAAAGTCAGGAAAATAGTTTGCTTGTTTTGGCCAGTATAATGAGCTTTGTGTGTATTCAGCTGTTATTAAAAAACCAAGTTAGTTTCAATGCATACATAAGTATTAATTGTTTTGGAAACAAGTATCTCATAAATTTACGCTGGTTCCAAACAACTATATTCACAATTAAGTTTGTTTCTCTAATGGTTTTTTTCATCATTAAATCTAAAGGGGACTTAACCAACAGTTTTGCCAAAACGATGCAAAAGTTGTCATAGGTAAGTCACATATTTCTTCTACTTACCTTAGCTTAGTATACACATTAACATAAACTTACGTTCTTTTGACATTGATCGCTTTTCTCAATCCATATAGGAACAGAATATTGACTTATGTCTCCTATTTTTCCAGGGTTTTCAAGTTCTTTTAAGTTTTGTTGCTTTTTTCAATAACTTGGAGGTTCCCTGAAGATATTCTTTTATTTCTTCGTGATTTGTAATGATAATTGTTAGGAGATGAACTCTGGAAACCACCTTGTGTCACATCATTCTTATTTTATTATAGCTTACTGTGAGCAGTATCCTTCAGAGTAACACTTTTTACAGACTTATTTCCAGAGGCATCTGATGAGCTTTTTCAAAATTAAAACAAGTTGCCTTCAATACGGCGATTTCGTCAAATTAACTCAGGAATGATTTTTAAACATCAGTTTCTTGATTCTTTTATCCAGGTAAGATGATTTTTAAAGACTTTTAAGTGCCTTTTCTGATTGATTTAGCCTTTTGGTAACATACTCAGTCTCATTGATAGTCATTAACTGATGTACCTAAGTTTGTTTAGAAAAATGTATACTTTGTGGATTAAGGAAATACCGGACTCTTTTCTCTTAAGTTTATCATCATTCTTTGGCCATCTACGCACAAAGACTCGGACAGGTATTCATCTATTTTTCAGGTAAGCTCATATTACTTCATGTACTGATTCACCTCACAACCCATGCAGACTATCAATCGGATTTTCTGAGCATCTGACTTGGTTGACAAGTTTTCCACACTGTTGCCAGTTTTAATTTGCTTTTTCACTTATATTCGATCAAAGGGGCCATCTTGCTTAAATGTAGCATACAAGTTGCTCCACATGTGACAAGCGTGATTTCACTTACTGTTGTTCTTGACTAAAATATTTCCTTCGTTAGACAAATTTCTAGTATATAAGTACTCAAATTTAAACACATTCTTTCTCAGATACGGTTTTTACTGCCTGGAGCTTCATCTTCATATCTACTTTTCAATCAATCAGATTCCTCGATTATCAGCTTAAGGAAGCCAAGTTTATCGGGTCTCTTTGTTCTAAGTCTACTTGTACTATTGCGGGGAAATCAACCAGAGCAATGCGAAATGCAAGCGGGTTATAAATTCCTCTGATGTAGGTCACTAGGAGTTTTACGTACACTCCACCCAGTTGCTCACTGTTAAAGTACAAAAAAACTCCCTTAAGTCTTTTTCTTTTGGAGGGACAGTCTAATTTAGATTCCATCTCTTTTTTTCTCATGTCGTTCTACAGAACTTTTCGTAAGATTTTCTGGGCTAACTCTTTAAATTGTTATATTGATTTAAGATCCATTATTTATTGAGCTGTGTGATATTATATAGTATTTCGACACAAAAAACAAGTAGAACCATTCGTATAGTATGTATACGCTAATTTAGTAAACATGGTCTTGAATTCGATATTCTTAGGTTCGCATTTTCAAAAACGTTCATTTGTTATATTTTAGCACAGGGTCTAATAGTCTATTTTAGAACGTTGACTATATGTTCACTTTGTTAAATATGTAGGGGTTCATGTTGTTATTTTATTAAACTTATCCTTTATATAATTGAGCAGTTTTTGTTCGTCCACTGACACGGTCTGTGTTAATATATGGAGTCTTCACAGACATAAATAGGGTCGTGACTTTTTGGGTTTAAGACAGAGCCATTTAAATATCAAGTTTATCTAAATCTATTCTATTGCCAAAATTATTTACAGTATCATATTATATTGGTTATTGGAATGGTACCAATTCAATGTTCACTAATTGGTAACTCGAAGTTGACACCTGTTCAATGACTTCCTCCATATTGGTGTGTAGGGTTTTCTTGTGTCAGACTTGAGATAATTTTCATTCTGTATTTTCCAGTAGGCAATAAGAGTTCTGCTTACAAATTTATGGAGTCTCTGCGTAGAGCTTCGAACCTTCTCAAGATATTAGGGCTATTTTGCGTCTGTTATGGGTCATTGGTTTTCACTACTGTATCCTTAAACAACAGATTTTTTAGGATTTTCTTGGGCTCCATTCTAGGATAATTCTTGACAAAGGTGACTGAGAGGGGAAGGAACTTACTTCATTTACTAATGACTATACACCTAAATTGTTGAGATCGACTGAGCAATACAAGCGATGGGCTTACGGGATGAATTTAGTACCATTGCGATTTGTGATTTATCTTAAGGCTCAATCTTGCTTTCTTTTATGGTATATTATGTACGGAATAATAAAGAAAACTATTCACGAAAAATTAAAACATAGGATAGAGAAATTTTTCCAAAAACACTATGTATATATGGCTAACAAGGACCCAATTAATCGTTTCACATTAAAGTTACAATAATCATGGACCGGAAAATCCTCCAGGGCAAGTTTCCCTAAACAGCACCAAGAGACGGAATATGTTATTAACATGGCCTGACTAACTGAAATGCACAATGATCGGCCTTATCAATCTGGTAGAACTAGATCGTTTAGTATGATGTAGGTGGGTATTCAGTGCAATGCAATATATGACATCTAACACCAAGGCGCACTAGTTAATCTCCAAGTTTCATCTCTCAGTTTCAACCAAATGAACTCAATGACAAATTATCAGAACTTCAGGGTAACTAACCCTTTGTTGGTCATCGGAATTCCAATTGTTATGATTTATTGACCTTAAGGGAACTTCATCGATTTAAAACTTGAGATAACAGCTACGAACACTCCACCGGATCGTTCAATCACAGAATGTTACTTCCACTTCAAGTAAGATTAAATACTTAGCATTGTTGAGGAAGTAAAAGTTTGTCGATTTCTTTTTTGGCTTCAAGTTGCGTATTAAATATTCACATAATGAGAGTAGCGTTGTTGAGTGAGAGTTTAATGCCGTGAATTGGGGAAGTCAACAAGTAATCACACATAAATACAACAAGATCTATCCGTACACATGTCCCCACTCTTATTTATATTGGTTTAGTAGTGTTAGTGAAACTTGACTAACAATGCTCACCCAAAACCAACGATTAACTCCCTTCAGTCTTTGAATATCCATTATGTTTAGTTTCAGGGAGGTATAGTACTGCTTGAGGATCAAGCATTTACACACCGCACGTTCCGCCTTAATTTTTCCAACTGATTTCCTTAGTTTTAGGTAAACTGTTTTATCTTTTTAAATTACCATAAAAAGCAAGAGGAGAATCTTTTTTCAATAGTGATGCGACACAACTGGTTAACGCTATACATATTTGTATATTGGCATAGATAACCTGTTTTATGTGGGCTTGTTATTGAATATGCAGTGAGATAGGCCTAGTTGTCTTGGGGCGCCAGTTTTAGCCTCGAGTCCGATTGACCATAAACCCAATAGGCTTATGGGGTGAGGGGCGAAACGGTCTTCCTTTGCAAACTATGCTTGAAGAAGAGCATATGTTGTATCCTTAGTTGCAAAAGGGTTAGCCCTGAATAGAGCCTTTTTGGTTTGAAGTGTTTGAGCAGAACGCGGAAAATTACCATCCTATATTAGTTGGGGCGCTGAAACGGGCGATTATCCCTCAAGTCTGAAAGACACATAACAATACATTGGAAATACGACTACTTATTAGTTAGGGATTTTTTTGTTACGTGTTGAGAATGGATTTGAACGTTGGTTTAGTTGTACAAGGCTGCCAACGATATGGCATTTCAATGCGATTCCAATGGCTTCACTCAACTCAGACACTGAAGCGAGGTCCGGGCTTCCTGTGGCCTAAGGCGGGGGGGCCCCCCCCCTCGAAGCCGAACTTACAGTTATTGGCGACTCATGGATTTCACCATTTGGTTGATTAACAGACTGAAAGTTTCTCTTCGGAGTTTCTATATTCGAGAATTTCAATTGGAATTTTGCGTGTGACTTCGAATAGGGCATTGCTTATCCTTGTGCGAATATAAGGTGTTATTCTGGAGATGACTAAAGGGAGCATACTTGGTTCATGGGTATTGATCACAATGTTAAGTAAGTCCATCCTATGTTACTGGCAGCGTATGCACGGGTATACAGATTTCGTCATAAAGGGTATCCGGCCATACATGCAAATATTGTGGTGGTGGAATGGACCCAGCTCTACTCTTAGAGCAATGGTACACTATCCAGACTTAACCAAGTCCGACTTTAAGTAGTTACATTAGATCTGACCTAAGTGAATAATTGGTTTTGTGCAATCATGTACAATCTTGTTAACTTTGTGACTCTTTGTTCTTCCAATTTCTTACTTAACTAAGCCAGTCTCTTAACTATGGTCTGGTCCTAGGCAGTGAAGTTTGTTGATCCATTAGGCCATTCCAATCAATTCAATTTCAAATCCATGTCGACCTAATCTGACTTAAGGTTCGATTCATCCAAGATCTTAAATCTGACTTAGATTCAACCTTTTGACTCTTAAACTTTGAATTTATTCCATTCAATTCCCATTCACAGCCTGTAAACTGAATTAGGTCAATTCATTTCACCTGCAAGAGCTGAATCTGAATTAGTTTCGCTTCAACTTCATTAAGAACTTAAAACTGAACTAGTCGATTTAGACTCAACTCCTAGCACTTTGATCAATGCTACCCAATATAATTCAAATGCTGTACGGTCTAGAGGCTTAACTCTGAAATAGCCGATCTAGGTTTGAGTCCTTTCTCGAGTTCTCACATCTTAAATCAGATTTAGGTCTAGCCCAGTCAATGTCTCCTTACTTTTCGAGTTCAGCTCCTTAAGTCCAGAATCTCAAACTGAGTTAGTGTTTGCTTGCTTATAGGAGTTTCTTGGGTTCTAAAGTGTTAATTCTTGATTCAGTCAAGATAGCAAAGAACAAAGCAACAAGTTTCTACGGGGGGAATTATCTATGTAAATGCATGTCAAATAGGCAAGAAGTAGTCAAACACAATCTACTCACACAAAGTACTTTTCTGTCCTTATTCCATGTCTCTTGACCCTCATAATCCCACAAAAAAAGCCTAATCCTATACCTCCTTGGCCAACTGGAAAAACATAAACACCACACCATCAAAGCTCATGAGTCAACCCAAGGCTGCGGGTCCGATCTGCGCGGCTTCTCGTGGATTGAGTCATAGAGTCCTAGTCTAAGCCATGTCCCTTTTCAAATTTCCTGTCCCTGACGATTGTTCCCTTCTAAATAAGCCATGTATTTTTCAATTTCACATTCATCAAAATATTTTCATTGTTTGGCAATATTAAATTTTCTAATTTATGCAATCTCAACACCATTGGCCACAATGTTTTAATCTAATGCTGATTCAATATTTAATTTTGAAAATGCCCCAGAAAAAAAAGAAAAAAAAACGGAGGCTTCTTCCACAGCCTCCACAAAAATGACCCTCCTTCCATTCCCTTGTCACATCAAATCAAATAACCCTTGCAACCTTTGGCCACACACTATTAATTAGCACTATTTTCTTTCATCACCCACATCCATACTAACCCTTTGGATCGCAAACGGTGCGTAGGAAAGAACGTGCAAAAGAAAGAAAAGAAAAAAAGAATAAAATGGGCAAAGAAAAGCAAAATCAAAGTTCAATAATAAGTCATCAACAAACAAATCAATTTCAAAATACCAAATCAAAGTTTCAAAGCCCATTCAAATAAAAGCAATGAGTCTAAAAGCAACTGCGCGAACGTTGGGTCACTTCCATAACATCAAGCCTTTTTCAACCCTCAAACCACAGCCTCACATTAACCACAAAAGCCCTCCTCACACGAGCATTGTCCAACATTAAAACCAAACTACGTTTGGTCTGATTCCGTAGAACTAGAAGCCCTTCCGATTCGATATCACAAAACATTAATAGAATAGAATAAAAAAAAAACCGCATCAGCCATCACAATAAAATCGTTGAGGCCTTGAGTGCTTGACTGCTAAGAATCGATAATGGTTTGCTAGTTTAGAACTTACATAGACCACGTTTGAACAACATGCATTGGCACCTGTACTTAGCCACATCTTTGACCTGTAGTCACAAATTGACCCTTTTATTTCTCGAACCATAGCCTATTCTTTGGTCACCTTCAAGGACTCATTGACCTCAATCCCAAGAAAGTAAAGCCACTTTGACTTTGGTCATATACATCTTATGGGAACTCATTCGTACAGTCATTCTACCTCTCTATGTTGACTCTATAGGCCGCAAACCACGTTGTCTCAAAGTCTCGCTGGGAAGGGCTCGTTGTTTCATCGTCCTAATTCCAGTTGGGGGCCTCTCTGTCTCCCTAAGGCCCTACTACGTGTTCAAGTCCTTTGCTATCCACAAGAGGAAATCCTGAAAAAATCACTTTTGACTGTTCTTCCTAATCAAGGTCCATGTCTCGCATGTCAAGTCAGGTCACGTCCAAGTCACTTTCTCAATCACTCTTCAAATGACAACCTCTTTCAATTGGCACTTGTACAGATTATGATCTAGTTCAATCCTTCATGTCTAGAACCAGATCTAGACGGCTCTTTCAAATTCAAAGTCACTTTCAAATCAATGTTATGAATCAGACTAGACAAAACTTTCAAAATCATGTAGAACAGACTAGGACTGGGCCTCTTTCAAATTCAAGAGACTTTCAAACTCATTCTGAACCAGACCTAGACAAGCCACTTTCAAAGTACTCTCCTCAAAATACTCTAAAACCAGACCTAGAACAAAACACTTTCAAAATCATGTCTAGAACCCAGTACCTAGGCTGGCCTCTTTCAAATTCAAAATCACTTTCAAATCATGTCTAGAAAACAGACTAGACAAGACATTTCAATCATGTCTTAGAATCAGACCTAGACAAGTATCACTTTCAGATCATGTCTAAAACCAGACCTAGACAAGATCCTTCAATGACTCTCAGAACATGTCTCGAACCAGCACCTAGACATAGACCTTTTCAAATTCAATGACTCCTTTCAAACTATGTTAGAACAGAACCCAGACAAGGCCCTTCAAATTCAAAGACTCTTTCAAATCAATGACTCCTGCCGCTTATTTCAATCTCAGTCACAAGTTACAAGTCAACATTGCATGCAAATTTTCGCTAGAAGAATCATAAAAAGCAAGACCTATTCGTCACAAGGTATGTCCTTAATCTGAATTAGGCTATCGTTTCAGTCAATGCTCAATCTTTTCGAAAGCATGGGACGCCCTGCATTTCTCCAGTCAGCCAAACGGGAATGACCGCCAAGGACTCAGCACATACAAGAATCGAACCGGCATGGGAACACGGCTACGGTAAAACTAACCTTGGTTTGCGGTACGCGGGCGAAAAAGGGTAACTTCAGTGCAGAACGTTTGAGTTGCTCTCCGTGCCCGAATCGAATACTTTGACTTCGCTAACGAAACTATCGTCTCTTCAGACTCAGTCAAGGGGGCTTCTGTAACAACCTGAAAAGTTCTCCCCAAAGTGAGTATATCTGATGAAATATACCGTGTCCGCGTTTGTTTCGACTCGGAAAAGCTGCTTGAACCACGAAAGTTGGATAATATACGTGAGGTCTACTCGGAATTATTGAGCAAAAGGTTCACGTTACAAGGAAACATATTTTCTTCGGTTTTCAAATCGATAAACTCAAGGTTCCACAAGTTTTTCAACGAGTTTAATGCTGGCGATTCTCGTGCTTTTGTTGTTTTCCATCATGTGCGTCAATTTCTGAAGACTGCCATATATTTTAAATTATTTTTTCCTGATTTTTCTATGAATTTTCTATGATTTTGCAATGTTTATGTAACCAGAATACCAGAAAATAGCTGAATAATTTAGAAAATACTCCGAAATCACGTGGAAACCTTCTAGAACATTCTATAAATCCTGCTTGGAATGAGCAAGGGTCGCAGGTGCGTCGAAATCAAGGGAAATCGCTGAATAAAATCGGAGGAAATCGAGAATATTTCGAGGTTTTTTTGAACAGAATTACGTATAGTGAGCTATATAGCAGATGCTGAGCGCGTATATACTCACTCAGGAGCGTATATCGCCAAATCAGCGTATATACGCTCAATATCAACACCGTTTTTGCCAAACCAAAGGTCATTGTGAAGCGTATATACCGGGAATGAGCTTATACGTCCCATGAGCGTATATAGACGCTCATCCCAGGGAATATACGCAGGGTTGTTCGCCCGATTTTTGCCTCGCTGCCTATAGTACTCCTGCCTTGCTCAGTCCGGGGAACTTTCACTTCAGAGGCAACAATCACTCGACTTCATACATTTCACACAGCTTGACACATCTATCTTCTCTCAAAATACCAAAAACATTCGTTTTCAAATTCAAAGCATCGATTCTATTTCGTAAATCAACAAGCGAAATAAGGGTATAAATTGAGATTACTCACCAAAAACCTTCTTTCACTTTCTTTTCAATTCCTTGTTGTCCTCTTTAAATTATTAACCATTATTTGAGTTTTAATTCATTAAACAATGTAGAAACATTGTTATTCGTTTTCATGTAAAATGTAGGATTTTATTAAGTTTTTCGATATTTCATGGTTTTTTTTGGTTTTCATTTATATAGCATATTATTATTGTGCAAACTAACTGCGTTGTGTTGTTTGTCCCAATTAGGCAATTCAATCAAAAGGCGATTCCTTTGAGTTTTTTATTCTAACAATTTGATTGTTTGCAGTGAAAAGGTGAGGAGGACCATATACATAATATTACTGCTTACTAACCTTTGTTTTCCATGTTCTTAGATGATATTAATTCAATCAACTGTTATATTGCTTAAACAAGACGAAATTTATCGTTGTCAAGTTAAAGTCGATAATCATGGAAGAGCCGGTTTTCTAAGCACCTTATTAATAATTGAATACATCAAGTGAATCGCCGTTATCATTGTAGAAGTCTTGTTTGTGCATAATTAGCAACCCACCAGTAATCAATGCACTCTCAAGTCAATCAATAGCTCTTTGGAATTCAATTGTTAAGAATTTTGACTACAATGAAGACCGAGTAGAGGGCTACAATGCGGGCGAATTGGGTTACAGAATTTGATTCGTACCATGTCCACCGAACCCAACGAGCTGGTTTACTGATTGGACGTGGGCCATTAATTTGGCTACCAATGTTCGGGGCGTCCGTGAATAACTATATACGGCACGGTGGCGATCCCCTCATTCGATCGACAAAAGCCGCCAACGCATTCACATGCGATTCCATGGCTCAAATCCATGACTGAAGCGAGGTGCGCCCCTGCCTAAGGCGGGGGAAGCCCTACAATTACTTCAAGTTGCTGACTTGCCTAGTGGCATGATTGGTTTACGTACAGACATACTATGAAGTGGTGTGAAATGGTTCAAGTGTGGGCACTGGAGAATCATTTCAGTGATACAAGTAGTTTACAGCAATTACAATACATTTTTTCTATTGAAATCTCTGAGAGATTGGGGTTTGGGACAAGTTTTGGGGCTCGAAACTTTTTTAAGGGGGTAGAAATTGTAATCCCCACTAAATTCGGATATTTTATAATTATTTTTCTTATAAATATAAAACAATATTTATACAAGAAAACGAATTCGATTTACTTTAAAAATCCATTTAATCTTTATCATTTCCGCTTAAGATATATATTATATATTCTTTTTTACTTGATTTTTTTTAATTTTCATCCAAATCATAATCTCTAACACAAAAATATTTAAAAGATTAATCTAGCCTAAAACCCTAATAATAAAGGTTATTCCTTCCTTATTTCATATTTACGCACTTTTGCATTCACTTTTCAATTGTTCAAAAAAAAAAAAAAGAGAGAGAGAAAGCCGAGACAGACACACGAGAGAGAGAGAGAGAGTTGTCGCACGATTGGCTACTGCCACTGTCCTCACCACGGGCTTCTGCTGCCGCCTCTTGCTACATGCGCCGGTGGTTGCCGTTGTTGCTGCTTGATGGTGGCTGCTGCGTGTAGTTCGGCGCACTGTTGCTGCGTTGTTGTTTCTGCTGCTAACCACTCGCCTTGCGCCACGCTGCTGACCATCACCAGCCGCCGCCGTTCGACCACCATCACCACCACTCGGGTCGTCTTCTTCTCTCCTCCTTCTCTTTTGTTTCCTCTTCCTTTCCATGTTAATTCATTATTTGAATTGCTTTTCAACAATTTTCAATTTCACCATCAATTACTTATACAATCATTTTTGAATAGTTGTTAGTATATTAAATGTTTGATGATTCATATTAATTTTTCAGATTGTTTAATTATAAAATTAGGGATGTTAATTGGGTTTTTCATGTTTTAGGGGTTAAGGAATGAGTTATACCGTTTATATATATTAAAATTGATTGAAGTTAAAAGTTGAGTTTTTAAGGTTTAAACAAAATTTCAGATTTTGATTCAAGAGTATTTGAGGTTTTGATGATCTAAAATAATGTTTTTGTATAATTAAGCTTGTTTATGACTATTAAATAATAAATTCAGACTTTGTATCTGCTTCAAGTTTTAATAAATTTTCAGTTTTCCATAAAATTTTTTGAAAGCTATGAGTATTGAAAATTATGGTTTTTCACATCAAAACCAAGTGGTGTTAATATATTTACCACTTGAGGCATAATGTTTTTGAAGTTTTTAAGGTTTTATATTTAAAGGAGATTCAGAATATTCAATGAATAAATGTTGAATATTTCTTATTTGAAAAGCTTAATTTCATGATTCACAGCTAAAACTTATATATATTATTCATACTATTAAATGAAGGTTTTTGAGGTATAAAAACATTGTTCGAATGATTTTTCGAGGCTTGTTAAGCGTTCTCAGTATTGCTGTAAATTACGTCAAGTGTGTTGATTCGAGTTTTGTAAGATGATTAGGAGGAGACTTCGTAGGGTCGATTTCTGAAGTATTGATTGACTTTATTCAATGGCTCAAGTACTACTAACTTGCGAAATCCTTGACGTCAAAGTTTATGTTTCCTGGAATTGTTGGATCACGAATAATCATATATTTGTTATTGGATCGATAAATGAAAACTGCGAATATTAGAATTTGGTCGTTATGAGGTTTGATATTGATGATATGTATGTCTTTGTCTATAATAAGTTGTTTGCCAGTATGTTTAAGTGGAGTCAAGTAATAACTTGCTTATGAGGTTTTTATAATACAAGTGATGAATTTATGAAGTTAAGTGTATTTGCTTCACAAGAGGAAATTTTATTACTCGTCATGATAATGGTTGAATTGATAAAGGAGTTCCAAGTCTTAATGACGAGGTTAGTTGGTTTCAACAGTTTCTTAACTAAAGAATGAGTTGTGCTAAAATTAAATTGTAGTGTTTGTGGTCTTGTTATGGGTTGATGAACTTGTCAATAATCAACAGCAAATATAACACGAATGAGCAACTAAAACCTGACTTGTGCACTCTAAGTATTGATCAATTAAGGGTGGGTTGCGATATATCCTCCTTTCGAGAGCCTTTGATCAACGCGTCTCCTCTTCACTTTTATAACGGATTATCAAATTGAGGTTAGGATGATCTAATCTAACTATGGTGACGAGCGCGCCCGTCGCCATCTTGTTTACTGGCTTTTTGAGTGCTTGTCGACGGGGAGCATGGGTTCTGCTTGGCAACTTGTGTCTGATGACACTTGATGTTAGTTGAATGTTCCTAAATGTGAACATGGTTTTGGACGCCTTGTCCTGTTGCTCAAATCATTAACAAATGTAATGAAATGTATTGAAGTCTTATATTGGAGTCGAGTGAGTCATTTGCAGGTACAATTCAGTTAACAGAAAGCAGTTGAGGATTTGGGATTGTTTGTTTTGGAGGCCACTGTGTGGTAATATTAGTTGATGTTTTGGTTTGAGTTGGGGTCAAACTGTATATATGTTATAATGTGTTAAGTGTTAGAACACACATTGGTTCCTTGTTTTTAAGCAGGTGTAACTTGTATGTCCACAGTTTTAGGAGGAATGTTGTCCGTTTATTTTTCTGATTCTGTAATTTGTATGTACTCAAGTCTTGCTGATCGTGTTTTGTGTGTTTTGTGTGTTGTCCACATTTTTCCTTCTTTGTGGACCGTGATGATCCTTATTTCATTGGAAATTATGGGATCAAGACTTTTACAGATTGCAATCAAGATGACTACCTTGGATGGTTGGGATGAGTGAGAGCCGATCGTGCCTTTAATATTTGATTTATAACGTAGCATTTACATAACGGACTTCTGCTACTTAGATCCATTTTTGTTTTTAAAAAGAATTTATATGGTTTGGCAAATAAGGGCCTAACGTCCAACTTGTCAATCGATTTTATACATCTTCGAGGTTTTATAATTTCGGTTAACTATATCTTTTTGAATTCCCGTGCAAAAGATTTGTTTAGCCTAAACTTTGAACACGTGGCAGTGGACACGCCAATGGTTCTCCGTATTTAGTTTATTTTTCACAGGTAAAGGTGGAGAATTATTGGGTGTTACAATTAGGATTAGGATGATTAGAATTAAGGGATAGATAATACTTTGCGTATATTATCACACACACAGAGGTTTTTCATAGATATACTCGTTTTCGCTCCCTTTTTAAAAAATTGTACCAAAGAGACATAAGGGCTTCCCTTGTGATAATACTCTAGATGTGTGACTTAC
>SNQN01003073.1:5800-48353 GCA_008642245.1 Bassia scoparia
CGCCACCACTTGTTCTACGGTTGAAGGAGGCCATAAGAAGGACTCTTCTTTGAGATTTCAAGGTGCAACTTTGCGAATTCGGGGCTCGAAATGATTGAGTGCCACTCTATGTAAGATGAAAGTCAGCAATATACAGTGGGAGTCTAACCAGGATTTCAGAGGTGATTTGTTGGGGTGAGTTAACTGGGTTGCATTTTTTATTATGAGCAACACTCACTTTGACTGTTTCTTTGCCAATCTTTTCGCCTTCCATGATTTGCCCTCAAAAATTGAACTTGTTATGGCTTATGAGTTATGAATGATTTATATAACTCCAGTCTGAAGGAATATGCGTGATCTTTGGAGTTTGTTTGGTGGAGTATCTTGGGTACATAATTGTAGACCTCGCAAAAATTGATCCGAATCCGAACATTCGATCCGATCGATGCGATCCGCGGTCCCGATTCGATCCGAAAATGAATGGTCCGAATCCGATGGGTCGATTCGATCCGAAATAAACTTGGTCCGAAACTCATTCGATATTCGAACCGATCCCGATCCGATCTTGAATAAGTTATCTAAATATGCTTAAAAGGAGTTAAAACTAAAAAAAATTATGTTTTTACTCCATCGAATCCGAAAATTATCCGACTCAATCCAATCTCAGTCCTGATCTGATCCGAAAGTACATGATCCAAATATCGTTCCAAATCCGATGAATCGGTCCGATCCGAACCCGATCTGTTTCTAAAACAACCCGAAAATAATCCGATCCGATATCGTCTGATCCGATTGACAGGTCTACATAATTGTGCACATATCTTGTGTTATCTTTTTATTTAACTTCCTTTTTTGTTTTATTTGTTTCTATATATAAGCGTTGTTTGTTATAAGAGTCGATCGAGGGTTTTCTTGTACTTTATATGTTCTTCGTTGTATTTTTTACTAAAGCAAGAGGAAGCATAATAAAATATGTAAATATGTAGAGAAGATTATTCTTCTAAACCTTTAAAACACAACCCTAAACACTTCTTTAACATTCAAATACGGAGTACCAAATAACAATACATGACAAAAACAATGGTTGGTTTTTTTTGAAAAAATTGCCAAAATTTAGACACTCTTTTGCTTATTTGCGACATTTAAGTTGAGAATTTCTTATAATTTCAAAATGGAAAATAATTGAGCAACCTTGATGGTTGTCAATCACATTAGACACAATAAAATAAAATATTGCTATATGTACAATAAATTGGGAAGACACATATAAAAATAAAATTTTAATGTTTTATTGACCAATGAAATTAAATCTCGATATGACTACGATTGTCAACCCAAAGTCACCTAATCACGTTGTCAACCCTAAAGGTCACTCAATCACTCACCTTTTTACCAACTTTATTACCGTATTTATTAACGTTGAGACAAAGTTACAATGAACATTAATTAGGTACTCTATTTTAAAACTACTTTCAATTTTTTTATCTTGTTTGATTATGTATATTGATATTTGTAGCATTAAAATAATTTTGATTAGTTCAGTATTTTTATGTTAGTTTTATCAATTTTTTATTTATTACTCCCTCTTATTTATAAAACTAACATAAAAATACTTTAGGGTAAACTAACATAAAACTAACATAGTATTATTCGTATTATTACTATTAGTATAAATAAATTACCCTCAATTTTTAAAATAATTAAGAAATAGTATTATTACTATTCGTATTTCTTAATGTATCTACTCAATTACCCTCTCACCCATCATAAAGTAAACTCCGTCATCCAATTTCCTATACCATAAATTACGCACTATTCTATTTTACGTTAAACAAACATACGCTTTTTGTTATTCTAAGTGAATCTTTTCTTCTTTTTTCTGAGCGCAAGAAATACCAGAACAAATTAAACGTAGTGACTTTATTTTCATAAATTATTAATTTTAAAGAAAACAACAATTAATGATACAAACACATCAACACCTAGGTGGCACCAAAACGGATACGGATACGACAAGACACGACAGGTACGGAAAGTCACACTTAAAAATAGCGGACACTGACACGAAGTACATAATAAATATATCAAATTGAGATAATTTTACAAGCTTCGCAACTTTAATATAGGTTAAATCAGCATTTAAGCAAGTATCATCTCATATAAAAATTGAATAAGTTGGTGTACCCGGGTAAAAAATTTTAAAATTTAAGTGAAACAAAAATCAAATAAATCAAAAAACCCATTCACATAAGTGAAAATAAATCAGCGATCGACGAAATTAATAGAGAGCGATTGTAAATGAAGAGAGAGAGAAGAGTTCTTGGAGCACCTAAATGAGGAGAGAGAAACAATTCTATTGGTTTGGTTTTAATTTAGTGAGGTTTTGGTTAGGAAAAAGATATAACGGAGGTTAGGGTTTTAGATTAGAATGATAGGAGAAGACAAGTCGTGTTTGAAACGTGTCCGACACGTGTATCACATTTCCTAATCTGTCCGTGTGGTCTAAAATATAATAAAAAATTGGACACGTCCTTTTCGTGTGCTTGGACACGATTACGTGTGTCGTGCCGTTCAGTGTCGTCGACAGCTACTGTCGGACACGTGACACGTGTTCTCCTTAGCGAACACAATTGCTAAAAATCTCATAGTACTCGATCCATTTTATATCCTTATTAAAATATTGTAAATTACAACCATGTGTAAGAATTCAAGCTTTAATTTGAAATCACATTTTCGAACAAAAAAAAACCAAAGCCGAACACCAAAACACACTAAATCACTTTAAACACAAACCACAAAAAAAACACACAGGAAAATGCACAAACGAAAAAAAGAAAGGAAAAGGATTTTGGAAGGCAAAAACACAGATGCATTTTCCATTTATTGCTTTATAACATTCTCTTTATGAAGAAATATGAAAAGGATGGATAACTGAAAATTGCGTAGAATAAGATGCAGCTTAAAATTGCAAAAATGTTTCAAATGTGTACTTTCAGAGCATGATGTATCCGACATCAAATTCTGAATCCGACTCATTTGACACCGAAATTAAAGCCTCCAAACTTTAACAGAATCATGGGAGCGACTAAGAACCACTTACAGCAACATCTAATGCTCGCATCTACAGTAGTAACTTGCATTGCCTCTCTTACCATCATCATTAGATTCATACCAACAATCTCTGTTTCAGTATTAGATTCAGTGCGTCAACATAGGTTCTCAGCAGCAGTGTCCCTTTCAAGGTTTGTTCTTCAATCCATTTTCTCTGCTGACAGAACTGTGTTTGTCTTGATCATTGGGAAGATCTAGTGCCAGTTTCAGCACTCTGCATAGGTCCACCATTCAGCTCTTCATTGCTGGCTAAATAAAGAACTTCACCTTCTACCTCAGTCAAAAGCAGTAGAAACAACTTCTTGTCTGACTATACACGCGTCATTGTTTACTAGACTATGATCAACGAGAGAATCCAATTCTCCTTTTCAACCAAAATTGTCCTGCCTCAAGCTCAGAAAGTAGGAAGGCTACGCAAGTCTCCCCATTAGCTAGCACAGAAATTTTTGTTTAGTGCTGTGTGTATTGTAAATATTCATCGCTTCTGTAAATGAGTGGATTATACATGATATAGATCATAATTAGCACAAACAATAACTAAACAGCAATGACTGTCAATACTCAATAGTTTAAGAAAGACCATTAATCAGAAATAATTCACAAAACTCTATTCCCTATAGCAGATAAAAAAACACAAATTCATCAATATAACACAAGTCTTGCAGACAAACATGTTTAGATCAATTAGTAAGGTCTAGCTTAACAAAGTCTAAGCGATGTTTCGGAGGGTTTTCCCTCCAACTGGGATCAACCCAGCTCAAATTCGAATTAGTGGATCATTCAGTGTTACTTTTGGATATCGATGCACTACGTTAAAAAACAGGTTTTTATAGAGAAAATATTGCCGTGCACTACTGAATGACTTAGAAACAAAAGGATATCAGCAATGCATGCAATCAACAAACTAATATTGACGTGTAACATTATAACAATAAAAAGGCATTGACAACGTTATATACTTGTATACTGTAAATGCCAAATGAACTCAAAATCACACTTTTGATATAGCTGGACTAAACTTTGCATTTTAATTATAAATGGACTTAACATCACACCTTTTATGAATGATAGACTAATAGACTATAAATTTTCATTGAGCAATTAATAATAGTATCAGTTGCAAGATTATTTGCATTAAGGGATTAATATACTATCAATCTTCCATTTGCAACAGCTAAGTGCAAAGTCTTATATATTGTACCGCTATCCAGTCAACACAAGGCACTAGCAATCAACACATTACGACAATACTTATACTCCAATACATGTATGCTTGTCAACAATTTATACGGCTACATGACAATTTATGGTACAGTCTATACCTTACAAGGAGAGAACCAAAGAAAACTACTCGTCCATATTATCTAATAACAGGCCAAAAATACAAGTATATACATTCAGGATATTAATGTGTGAGCGACTACTGAAATACAGAATCTTTGGGCGCAGGGAAAAATGTCAATCCCATAGTTAGGTTTGCAATTTCTGGCTCAGCAACTGCCTGTTCCTGTTAATAAGACCAAAATTAAATATACATATCTAAGCAATGTGTTTTGATCACTTATATGTCAAACGCATGCCAGGAAGCAAAAGAGAGTCAAAAGGATATTGTACCTGCATATATTCAAGTTCCACTTCATCAGCGAATTCCGACTGTCCCTTAACAGCCATATTAATAAACTGATTATACAATTCTGGATCAGCCATGTCAATAGAGATATCAAGCTTAGCTAAGTAAGCACGCACTGCATACACAGTGTCATCAACACTAGATGATTCAGGAGTCTTCTCAGTAATCACTTTAGCTGGAGTCGTTGGAATTTCTTTTGTGGATGACGGACCGCTTGGTGTATTCACCTTTTGAATTGCTCCCTCATCAAGACAACTATTATCAACAAGAGCCCTCGGAGCACCCTGTYCAGAAGAAGCATCATCCATAGATACTTTAGTAAAATGCCCATCTTTCTGAGACATGGAGGTAACATCCATATTCACATCACCATTTTGTTTCCAGATGTCTGCATTCATATCCCTCCTTTGAGCATTGGCTAGATGCCCAGACCCATACATGGAAGATTCATCTCTAAGGATACCGTTAGTTGTGTCCCATCCATGAAAATGAGGAGGAACTGATCCTTCAACCATATTCTGCCATCCCATGGGCCGTACATGACCAGGAAACCGGTCTCCGTCAGGCATATGATAAGGCATCCCAGGGTGGTTCATGTCCAAAGAAGGTCTAACACCAAAGATGGGAGGAAATTGAGAGAGCATTGGTGGAAACCCCCCATGATGTGGCCCAGGAGGACCAGGTGGGAAAGGTAAGAATCCATTTGGTATTGGTGAAGGCCAATTAGGACCTTTCCAAGCACTTCCGGGTCCTCTTCCTACATTGGGATCAACACTTCTTCTGTAACGGGAGTGACCTCTATTCTCTTCTACTAATGGTCCCATGTAAGATGGACTGTCAGCTCCAGTTCGAAATGGAGATGGACCAGGACCATGAGCTGAAACATTACCTTGATTGGATTTATAGTGAAATGGAGATTCTGGTGGAGGATAATCCTCACCTGATGGCTTCCTGGCAGAATAATCTCTACCATGTCGTTCCTCATTAATAGATGCATCTCTAAGATCATTAGACCCACTACTCTTCCTCTCACTTTCATCGACATCAAGGCTCCTTCTCCGTCCACTTCTACTTTGAAATCTGCGYTCAACACTGGTTGTAGGAGATCMTTCCTTCAAACGTGCAGGRGATGCCTTGGCACTAGGAGATTTTTCAGAAAACTCTCCAATGTGGTTCTCGTCAAACTTGGTGCGCTTTTCGCCTGATCGATACTTAGGAACTTTATCAGGTGTCTCGATTGTCAAGCCATCTCTTGAAGAATCTCCATATTTAGTTTCATCTTGAATTCCATCTCTACAACCCAAAAATTTGATAAATAAGTCACAAAACACACATGRTACAGTTTCACAAGGTTCAAAATCAGAAACATATGCTGACCATAATGTAACATGAYTGTTCAGAAATAGTGCTCATTCTCAAACACTAAACAACAGCTATCTAAATTGCAAATTCTGCAACAGCATAGGTACACTCTTACATATATAATAAACAAATTTAAGAAAGTCAAAAGGTCATAAGATCACCTGTATTTGTCTGTACTAATGTAAGCCCTTGAGCTTGGGGAAGACCTGCGTCGACTGCTGCTTGTCATGCTGTCTACATGAGATTTTCGAGATACAGACCTTTCCTTATCAACCTCAGACTCTACTCTTCTGGACTTGTCACCATGATAATCATCATACCCATCTGGAGATCTTCTCCTTCCTCTCTCATCCTTGTACCTACTACCCTTTTCATCAATATGAGAGATATAATCCTGATCATGATCATAATCCCGATCCCTGCCTCGATCATGGTTGRTATCACGATCACGGACCCGATCTCTATCACGATCACGGMGGTAACGATCACGTACACGTTCTTTGTCYCGGTCAAGATCACGATCTCGCTCATYGCGATCAATATCCCGCTCTCCCCTATCACGATCAAGGTCATGGTCCCGTTCATCATGCTCTTTATCACGTTCACGATCTCGATCGCGGTCATGGCGAGCACGATCGCCGGTTCGACGCGTCCCTCCCCACCCGCTCATATCACCGGTCTCGATCCACGTGTCCGCTCTCGGTCAGGCTCACGTGGTACCTCACTACCGATGGCTTAGATTTCTTTTGAGACACATCCACATCTTTTTCTCATTTCCAGGATGCTTATCCTCTGACCTGCCACTAATAACTCTCTTGTAGCTCTTTATCCCTTGGCTTTCATGTCCTTGATCCAATTGTCTTGTCTAAATCTTCTTGGTAATCATCTCTGTTCTCTCATCCTTGTTGACCATCATCCTTATATTTCCTGACCTGGCATGTCATCCCTAGAAATAACCTCCTCTCATCCATTCTCACACCATCCTGATGTATCCCCCGTCACCAGAACCATCTCTTTTCCTTCTAACCCGTCGCATCAGTTACTCTCTCAGCATTCAGTGTTCGAGCTCCTCTTGTATACTCGTTAGTCTGATAACATATACAGACGAATAAAAGAATCTATTTCAAGAGAAATAAGCATAATTCAAAAAATAACAGAATAAGATTATATGAAACGAAAGAGCTGGTTCTCAATCAATTGTAAACTTGCAGATAAACACGAATAACACAACAATCATACTGTCAATGTAATTTCTTTTTCCAAATTGGATCCTTAAAACATCTACCAATCCATATGACATATAGATATAAATTTCCTACCTCGTCTTCAAGGAATAGAAAATTCCAAAAGCATAAAAACTCCCAGAATTTTAAAACACGCAAAAAAAAATCAGAAATAAACTAGATTAAAACATATCAGTAAGAAACTATCTTCCCAAAAAAATGTATAAAATACAACCAATAACCTCACCATATAAGAACCGAGCAACCTCCAAACCTACGAATAGAATAATTTAATATAATCACACTTTGTTTCTTCTCATAATACTTGTAACAGCAACATTTCCAGTGAACTCCATCCAAAGAAAAATTCGAAATTTCAGGGTTATAGAGATTGAGTTACCACTGCACAATTTTGATTGATCATAGAGATTATGTTAAATATCATTGCCTTAAAAAAAAAAAAAAAAAAAAAAAAAAATTCAAATTTTTAAAGCAAAAACTCTAAAAATTATTAGATAGAAGAATGAGGTAAAATATGCGTAACCTCTTCTATTTTACTCTTACAGCCAACGCAAAATGCAAAGTAGCCTAATCTTTGCTAAATCTCAAACCTCTATAAATCTAGCAGGAACTTTAAAAGGAGTGTAAACATAGGTAAGCTAACTTCACAGTAAATTACATAACACTAAGCTCCACATAATCAGCTCTTACTGCTCTTTTGACCATGACCAAACATCTTCTGCAAAAAGCACACAAGCAACGCCAAGATGATAAAAACATCTGAACAAAAATGTATACATAAGTCTGACTGACTCGCTGTCTAAAAAGCCCATACTCAAGAATAAAATTCCTCTAAAAATGGAAAGAACAATTTCCATAGCCACAAGCCCACAACCCACAACAATGCCATCATCCTGATAGTTCATGTCAACACTACATTAACCCACCCACCAGTCCACACGACATCCCCTGCAGAATCTACAGATTGTTCCTATTCAATACATACATTGCACCCTTCTCCAAACAGCACTAGACTAGAGACCTCACCCATTTACATCCATTAACAGAACGGACGGTTGACAAGTATAAAAGGACTGCTACTTGACCTACCACAAAAGCAAACACACCTCACCTCACCAGCGTGTGTATCAATAAGTAGACCTCATGATTCTTCAACAAAGAAAACCATCCGAACACGCTATTACCTCTGTTATTAGATATTATTACATGCAATATAACCACTGATGTACAACAAGACCAGATGCTAGCACCACTGTGAAAGCATTAGTGCTTGCAATACAGTACAAGAATATATGTTCCATAAAAAAACCATACATCACTGCATCCAGTTAATCACTTCTATTATTGTCTCCAACTACTTCAGATGCCCTAATCACACAACCACTACCAAAAAAAACAATGCATTAACCCAACCATCCTGACTGACTCGTTCCATGCTACGACCTATATAAACCACTATCCGCCACACAGGAACATTCATGCTCACTACATTCATTGATTACCCATTACCCTCCTTCAAGTCCTGGTAAACTAAATCTTCCACCTGTTTTCACAGCGGTGAAGTAAACAATTCAACAATGCAAGGTTTTAGGAGCCTTTATCAATCAATTTGTATCATCTAGAGGTCAAAAACATCAACCTACTCATTACCTAAGTTGTTTCCAGTGCCAAGGGGAATAGAAGGGAACCAAGCGGAGTAGGGTAGCATTAACCTTCCAWATAGATACAGTACTAGAAGAATTTAATCTATCTACATAGGAAGGTAAACTGAAGATCCAATCCATTCATTTCCTTTCTCTCCTATAAGGCTATAATAGCAATAATAATGTGAATCTCTCTAAAATAACACAATAATATGTAATTTGTTGCTCCATGTTCCATTCCTTCCATTCCAATTACAATCTCTCTAAAGCAACCCGTGTGCATCACCAATCCACTTCAAAAGCTATCCCATGTCCCAACTACAGAGAACTGTTGACAACCCAATCAAATACCTAAAACTTAATAAAACCCCACCCCTCCATTGTCGCACTGAAAGTAATAGGTGGATGAATCATCCACAAAATGGAGACGTATTGACACCAAGCAAATGAGCCATCCAAAATTAAACGCGCTAAACTAAATTCTAGAGAAAGGTATTAATCTATGCAATCTCACTCCAACTAGTTAAGAARCACGCAACAATAAATTAAAACAAAACCATTGATAATGGCTAAAGCAAAAGTAAGAAGCACATGAACAGGTTACCTTACCAGAATTACCAACGCCGTGTTTTGCACCACGGTCATCTCCATTGCCCTGTTTCCTATTCCCTTCATTGCCAGCAATCTCGTTGTCAGTAACACCATCAATCAATCTCTCGCCTTTACTTCCCTTCCTATCACGCTCTGATCCCCCATCTTTCTCACTTCTCTCTTTCCTGTCAGACCTATGATGCTTGGACTCCAGCTTACTCCCACTTCTCTTCCCTTCCTCCCCATCAAAACCTGCCACCAAATTACCCTCCTTTCTACTTGGCCTTTTCGAATCACTCTTCGACAAATCATGTTCGATGTTATCCCCTCCGGTCCACCTATCATCATCATCCTTCTCTTTCCGCTTCTTCGACGATGAAGAAGCAACAAACTCATCAACATTAACACCGACAACACCAATCAAATCCTTACTAATATCCACCGATTTTGAATCATTCTTCCTCTTCTCGCCAGAAGTAGACTCCTTCAAATGCCTACTGCTACCACCAACAATCACACCGTCATCTCTCCCTTTCTTCTCCTTCATTCCGGAATCTTTCTCCGAATCAGAATACTCCCTCACTTCCCTAGAGCTATGCTTGCTGGATTTGTGTCGCGAACTTCTCGGCATTCTTCCTTCTTTCTTTACTTCAACCTTCCAAAACTCCCACAAAACCCTAACTCTATTCCTCTAATCAAACCCTAATTTTTAATTTCTCGAATCAAAAACCTAGCAAAAAGAAATCAGCATTCTTGCATTGCAAAACCTTCAAATCTCTCCTACACGAGCAAGCCGCGAATCCGCTTCGAACCTCGAACAAGATTTGCAGTTGACTGAAACCCTAATTTCAAAAAAACAAAACTACAACACCAATTCATAAAAGAACACTAGCGTTGCAGCAATCTAGAGAGTAGAGACGACAGATGCGAATCGAATCTCCGGCGACCGGAAAATCCAAAAAAGGCGTCGGATGAGATTCCGGCGTCGCAAAATCGCGAGATCGGGAGATGGGAAGAGAGAGAAAGAGAGGTGTGGAGGAGAGAGAAAGATAAAAAAAAAGAGGGGGTATTTTGTTGTTTTATCGAAATGGAGGCGATGGTAGGATAATACACCCTTAAGAAATTTTATGACGATTTTGCCCTTCGGATTAGGGGAAATTACGCGGGGTGTGTCGATTTTCTTATGCGTGAGTTAGGGTGTGCCGTGGTGTTGCCATTGGAATTGACACTTCATCTAGTGCATTTGTTTAGCTCATTTTTATTTTTTTAAAAAAAAATAAATAATGTACTTTTTTTTTTTAAAAAAATGAACTTTCATGTACTTAGCTTTACCTATTAAAAATTTATAGTCATTAATGTTTAATAAACGGTAAAAACTGTTTTGGCAAATGAGATTCGGTAGTGGCCGAAAAGAAAAGATTTTTCATTTGTTGAGATGGATAACTAGATAAGACTTGATTTAATTTTTCTTCTTATAGTAAGAATTGAGAATAAAGATTAGAGTAAAAAAATAATCCTTTGTAAAAAAAATTACCCTTTTGTTCTTTTATTCTAGAGTATAATATTAAATAATGATAAAAACAGAAGTATATTTATCCTTTCATGTTTCTAACCCTATCCCCTATGATTTAATTAATCTCCGTATCAAACACCCTCTTAATTACGAAGTAGTAATATATTTGTATGTTGGTGTTATGTGTTATGTTAGTAACTTATCGAGGTTATGATTTGATTCTTGGTGAAGAAATGGAGAGGATTCATACTCTGTGAGATGAGATTGAGAATTTTTTACAATTATATTATGTAGTAAGATTTCGCGGTGTTTACCTTAAAAATAAGGTGAAATCTTCATAGAAAGGGCGTAAAATGTCATACATTGGTCAAAAGGGCCGGACATATTGATAACTTGTAGTAAAAATAAATAAGGGAGTTAAAATACTAGGCAGAACACGTTAATGATGAAAGAGTTACTTAACTATGACAACATCTCTTTCGTTTCACATATTCGTTACACTTCTTAATTTATGTATGCCTAGAAATTTTTGAAAAGAAAAGAGATAGATAGTGACTTGAAAAGGACTTAAGTGAGAGAAATCGACAAATAAAGATTAATTATTGCAAAAGAAGTATAGCGATAACGTAAACTTTACACATTTGAAAATATACAAGTAATGTGAAACAAGAACAGATATATTCCTATTAACTTTGGAAAGGTAGAAGGTTAGAGTGCAAATTAAAAGGAAAAGGAAGTAATTGATTGATTTTTGTAGGTTTACTTTGAGTAGTACGTGGAGAATTGGACATCGATATGAGAAAGGCACTGAGTTGTATGGATCTTACATACTTGAGCCTTTGGTGTGGACAAAGAGCCAAGAACGACCTTCCAATTTAAAGTTTTAAATTGTAACACTCTTGCATTACAATAATCCAATTCACAATTCTTTCCTTTATATTGAAATATTGAAACTCGTTGACATGATCTAATTTTTTTTCACAACTTGACATATAGTTGAATCGTGATCAACGTGTCATTTTGAGTATTAGTTTGTGCAAATAAATACATACATTATTATTTTATATGAGTATATGATAACTATATATTTGATTGTATTCTTTTGCATTACATTATTCCAATTCAAATACTTCGATTAAATCATTAGTATAAGTTCATACACTTGCAAGGCAACTAGTAGTTGATGAATTAATATCCAATACAACAATTCTAGTTAAAGAAAACGTGTTATTATTTTGTTATTTACATCGTTAAATATTTTCTTTAAATTAACGAGTAAGTAAAGTCAAAAAGTGTTATTAAATCATTACAGATTAATTATTTCATTTCGAGTGATTAAAATTACATATCTCACATTCTCACCTGACCTCAAATTTAAAAAACGACTAATACTAGGATTACTACGAGCTTTTGAGCCACTTTATTACCATTCCGCTTCACAAAAGAGAACGAAATCGTAATAGTTCAAATTTGCCAACTCAACAAATCTATACTTTGAGTTGCTTATGGGACACCTGAGATAAAATTGAACCTAGTTAATCAAGGCTTTTCTTATTTATAATCACCACACCTTCTAAAAACAACATTCTAGAGAACTAACATAAATGTTAGAGAACGAGAACTAACACAAATGTTTTAAAAAAAACGCGAAAATCAAAGATGAGATTATAAAGATGAATGTTGGAAATTAATATACGAATAAATAATGACCAAAACATGAAAAATAATTCAACACACTACCGATTAAAAAAAGACGAGCTCTAGAGTGACATTTTCCCTCCCTCCCTCCATTATTGATCACCAAACAAATCCCAAGTCTTAAATTCTACTGTCATGCACAAATTCAACAATAAAAACTGATCACAAATTCACAATAAACCTACATAAAAGAGCAAGGTCACGAGCAATGCGCCATGAAACACTTCTTGCAAACACATGCTTCAAGAATTTCCACACGCGTCTAACCTTCATTTTGGCGCGTACCAAATATCATCAATCATTTGACGAAGATCTTAGCTACTGTACAACACTAACTTAAACCAGATAAATCAGTAGTTTTTTGGATGTGTGTGTTGAAGAACTAGACATGCTTTGCACATGTCCAATATTTCAAACCTCTATTTGCACGCAATTCTCACACGCCCACCTTCTTTCTCTGCACTTTGTATATTATCACGCAACCTCTTTAATCTCTCGTCATAATTTGATCCGCAACAATCGATTTTTTTCTGGGTTGTCTCTAATCTTCTGGGTATGCCTTAAATTCAATTTTAAATTCAACCCTCTTTGATTTTGTGAATTTTGCTGTGTTAGTTGTATCATGAAATGGGTAGTTATGAATAAAGTTGATCTTTTACATGTTTACTGGCTTAGTCTTGAAATTGTGTTTTATGGAATATAGATAGAATAAAGTTTGATCTTTTGATTGTTGACTGGATGAATTTCTGATGTCATTGCAGGTTGAAAATCAGATATGGCTTTCTGCAAGATTGGGCTAACTTCGAGTATGGAACCATTAATTTGGGTTTTCACAGCTTAATTCGCCGACGTTACTTGTTAAACCTGCAATTCCAAGTCAAATTTTGAGACACTTTGATCCATTATTGCGTAGAAAATGTGGATAGAATGATATGCAAAGCTTCAAGAAGTGTGCGTTTCTGAAGAAAATGATAAATTGGTGATTAAGAAATGTGGAAGATGAATTGGTTGGAATTCAAAATGTCTATTTTGATGTTCAATCGTAGTAGCATTGGTCTTGGTGGAAGGGTATTCATTCTGCTTAAACTTGGAACTATTTTTGTTTATTTTTCCAATCTGGAATTATGATTTCTGTTGTTAAAAGTGTTCTGCTGATTGATATATTGTAGGGTGATGAGCTTGTTTTTGAAGCTGTTGTGAAAAATCCCAAAAGGTTAGTCTGAAAACTATCAAGTTTCAGTTTCGATTTTGATGTGATTTAGAARTGGAATTGCATTGTGAAATGTGAATATGTTGATTGGGTGAAAATGCAGTCCACTGTATAATACAAGAGTTGTTCTTAGGGAGCTTACTAGTGCTCAGGCTCAAAGAAGAGGAAAGCGAGCTATTGAGGTCTGTAAATTATGCATTATGTGAATGATAGTTTAGCTATTTTGGAGACTTGGATTGGTTAATCGTTGTCATTTGCTGATTTTTGTTGTATAGGTGTTCAAGAAYTTGGCTCGTCGTAGACTTTTGTATCATTCTTATTCCATGCAAGTTCATGGTTATGTCTCTTCACCGACAAGTGATAATGGTGTCTCTTTTACATTGGTTCACGGTGTAGGTTCCTTTTCTGTTTAGTATTGCATATATGTTTTTCTTTTCCCGTCTTCTGTTTGAGAAAGAATTATATATTTGGGGTTAATTTACAACATTTATGGTATTCTGAGTTTGAGTAGTTTTGAATACTTATCTCAGTATAAAWTTATGCAATTACTTCTTATAATGCAGTATCATGGGAGTTTCTCCCTATGGCACTGGCTTCAGCAATCAGATTGGTTCCCAACCTTAGAAGCTACTCTAGCTCTTGATGAGGAGTCTGTTCGAAAGGTGGGGGATGACAGCGTTGGAGGCCCAGCTGTTTCCCGACAATTACGTCTAACCCGATTACTTTTGAGAGATCTTCTGATAGGAGTATGGTTATGACTATGACTACTACTATTATTTTGTCCACTTTTTTTTTGGAAGATTTTGAAGGTTATAAGTTGATTCCTATCTTTTCCAGGTAAATTATTTGCATAGTCATGGACTTGCCCACACAGAATTGAGGGTAGAGAATGTGCACGTAAGCCCATTAGACAGGCATATCAAAGTGAGTTGCTCTATAACTTCTCCTCTGGCTGTGTCATATAAACCATTGTTGCACCTTACATTCAACTTGTTGAAAAGCAAAAAGTTATTATACCCATCAAAATCAACATATAAAACAGAAACGTAGAGCTTTCATGATACCTGACACAATTGTGAATGAATTAGGAGCTTGTAAACGCAAACACAATATGTAGATAAATTGCAAGTAATGTTAATGGCTTAATGCTCTGGTTGCCAGCTTTGACATGAAGATTTGTTTGGCCAAACTCTTTTTTGTCATATCCTTCACACCCTTCCCTCACACCCTCACCTTGTTGACTTGGTGTCGGATATTTTTCATTGGTGTGATTGGACCTTCAGCGAGGTCTGTTTACTTGTAAAATTGTGAAGCTCAGTAAGGCCAAGATATGTGCGACTGTGCGAGGCTTGCAATGTGAAGATGAAGAAGGGTTTAGTTGCGGAGATGTGGTAGTTCTTTTGAGAATTTGGCTGGGTACAAACATAAAAGAATATGATTTTTGAGGGAAAATGAAGTTTAAATTTCTTACTTAGGCAAATAGTTGCAGGCACTATTCCTTTCTTGATTTTGTGCTCATATTTATACATAAGTGGCCATAACCCCCCCCCTACAAAAAACAAAACAACACGGGAAGCACGCCGCACACGCATGAGAAAGTTATTCTATTTTTTATAGGGAAATTGTATTTTAAAAGAGCTCCTGTTAAAAAATTTAAAACTTGGAGGTATGGTGAAATAATATGTTATAATGAAAAAGCAGAAAGCTTGGTCATATGGACTTTTGAACAGCTAGAAGTATAATGCCATATAGTCACTTCATCTGTCAAACAAACAATTTGATTTAATAGCTGCCTTGTGAACTTTTGAACAGTAGGTTTCTTGGAAATGCGGTCGACTTTGTTGAGACTACTCAACTAGCAAAGTATTAGATAGCAAGAGGCGACAAATGATGATTGCATTCGGATATGAGGTACTCAAAGGAAGTTCTTATGTATAAGTCATATTTGCGATTAGAAGTGACCAGACCTGTGACACCTTATATGTGTTATTTTGCTTATGCGTGATTTCATGGCAAAATATGGTGTTTGCGTGAGCTCATGGATCCATTGATCTTCACTGAATTCAAATCATTTCTTACACGGTACACTACTTCTACTTGCATCACCATGTAGAATCCTCTTCATATTATTACATGCAGTACCCTGGAAGCATCATGCATTCTTATCAGTATGTCCATTGTCACTGTCAAAGCACTTCATCTGTCACCAGAGACAAATGAAGTAACTAATGTCTAGTTCTGGGATAAAGATAAGAGCTTAAGTTTAATGCAATGTTGCCCGAGATCCCACTTTGTTATGTTCTATTAGATGTTTAAATTATTCAGGGAAATATCCAGCATGCTTGCGTGAATTTAGTTGCCAATTTTGTACAAGATGCACCTTCCGGAAATACTCGGACTTCAGTTGTAGATCTCCTCTCCAGATGGAATGCTTCTCTCCTTTCTCCCTACCTCTAATTGTTACTTTCCTTTTCCCTTTTAAATAAGTATGTTATGAAAAAACATGTACATTGTAGATATTGGATCGAAACTGGGGGCTGTTGGAATCTGCATGGTGTTGCTTGCTCCAAAACCCTTTATGAGAATAGGTGTGCTTTCAGGTTCGTCTGAACATCGAGCTTTTCTTTGTCTTTTGAACCAACTTGCCTACCTGCATTCCTTTCTAGTGCTCTCTAGTATAATGGCATTTGGTCTTTCTCCGGTGGACCATGGTCCTCCTATCAATGAAATCTCTTGTGGATGCTAATGTTGAATTATGTTGTTTTATGTAAGCTGGATCTTTTTCAAGTGCTCAAATTTAGCTCTATTCCATCATTTTTGTTGCAACATAAGACAATAAAGTAGTGAGAGTTTTACAGCTATGTAATTGTTAGTTTTAATGCTTATATTGCCTGTTAAGCACTGAATCTTACATCTAGTTTGTCTTGTGAATATATTTGGGTGTCTTTAGGAGATCCAAAGTTAGATATACTTGTAGCAAACAGTGCTTTGAGCTGTACAGAGTTGTTGACTATATTAGTATGAAGATATTAAGACGTTCTGTCTGACATGTGATACTCATGGTAATCCCGTTAGCTTCTTTTAACTGCTAAACTTTAGCGACCGGATTTGATTGATTGTGTACACTTTCTTTAGCGACGCCGAAAAAAGATAGATCTACCATTCAGCTTTATCTATGTGAATACTGCTATTAGGTTTGTGGTATTCGATAATACTCTGCTCAAAGCACAAATACAGCTGCACTATCATTAAGGTCCATATGTTATTTTTGGTGCCTATGCACTGTTTAGTATGCTCTTGAACATCCTTTTTATGTGGATCCGGAGTATGGGGGTGCAACCATCAAATAATACAATCAGACGGGGTCTTGGTTCTACTGACTGTTCGAATTACAGAGGAACTTATATACGGAAAGCCTCAGGTACTGCTATATACTGCTCCATTCATGTCATTCACAAGATCGTTGACTGTTACACCTGGTTGTTGTTCTTTTGTTTTTTTTTTTTCTTGTTTTTTGAATATAGGGATTCTATAGATTCTCCTAAGATTTCAGTTATTGTTAGATGTTTCGATATAAATGCCGTTCCATAATCACTGTTTCTGCTGGTTATGAAGATTGAGAGAGTATACTCTTTAACTATACTGAGATAAATTAAGCTTCTGCTGTTGGGGTTTATCGTCATTAAACGCAACAATTTTCTGTATATCTTATGTATCCAATTGCGAAAGCACTAAATCTTGTAGTGAGACCTATGTTTGTCTTCACAGTCGTAGCAGGACTCTCCCACTTTTTTAACTTTTATGGGAGAGTTTAATTCCTCATCCAAAACCCAGGTACTTGTTGCTTCATAGGCTTTGTTTCAAGCGACTTTTAGTTCGTAATTTTTCTATATTTGTATGTCATCTTTCCTTTTCCTTTAATTGCCCAATTTCCCCTTACTCATGTTGCACATAGCGAACGGTTAATTAAAGTGAACATGCTACATTACAGCTGTTCTCTCACAAAGTATGAATTGTACAAGTATGTCCTCTCACGTGGTCAAGTCTTGACTCTGTGACCATATCTGTTGTCTTATACGCATCTCCCAATTAACGCTAATTTTTTTAGCCTTTGTCATTTTTTACTTACAACATTCAGCAGTATCTAGTATTAAATCAAGCTTGCTTGTTTCTGGCTATTATGCTGAGAAACTGTTGAAACTTGTTGCCTGCGAAATGGCGTTTACTTATCTTACGGGTCGACACATGATTGATCTCACGAACCTTTCTCACCGGTTCTTTTTTGGTTGATGTGCACTTGATTGTGATAAAAATATCAATCCGAAGACAACATTGAGTTACTTCAGATATTACTTTAATGGATTTCTGTCAAGATTGGCCTTCATGGACACAACTGCCCACCTTAGGGAATCTAAAGTAACATCTGCATTTGACTAAGGCTGTGTGGAGCGCCAATATATAAAGAAGATTAGCCCGGGATGTCATCTTCATATATCCTCCGAGACACAACTCGGCTAGTCAAGGATATTATCTGGAAGAAGGAAGAAAGCATTCTCCTTACAAAGAAGATTCCTTCAAGCCTTCCAGTAGCAAATTGTATCTAGTGATATTGAATTGGACAATGATCTTGAGTGAACCACTAATTACCAAGTTGATGATGCTAAAAAGTATGCTTCAAGCAAGTGCGATTGCAAGTACGTGCCACCAGAAAGTGTTGGACCTGATCGGAAATATTATATGTGACATATGTGATTCTAGGACTATTTTCTCCAGGTGTGTAAATGGCTCAGCTCTTTCTCTTACAGATCTTGTAGATCGTAGAGGCACGCATCTACAGTGTGTTCGTTAAAGCAAGCTGCCATATTAATCTAGTCCTAGCCCTAGTCTGGTAAATGCGTTCACGCTTTTCTCTTAAAGATCACGTAGGAGCTGTCGAGGTACATAGATTATCCCCGTTCTAGGTAAAGCCTATTCGGGATATACTGGTTACCTGTACAGTCTTTGTTATTGATTCAGCAGGTTTGGTACATAACAACTTCGAAGTTGCACACTCGCACTACTTATTTCTGCGTAAGGCACGAAAATATTCCCAGTACCACCCGTTTAAATAAGTCAAAATTTCACAGTCCAGAATCAAATCATTGTCTGCAGATACTTGGATATATGACATATTATGAATCATTTGCTAAACGCTTCCATCTTTGTATATTGTTACACTTGTAAATTAACGGAGTCACATAGCTTACGAAGACCAATATTCTTCCTCCCATTTCTATTCCATAATTTGAAACCATATTGGAATTGGCATCAGCTCTGATCTAATATGGTACAAAAAAAAAAAAATCATTTCGAACATACTTCCTTTAGTCCAAGGCTGTGAGAAAACCAATTACGATACTCTGTGTTAAACACGTTACAAGAGATATTTAGAACTTGGGGGGGCCTTATTTTAAAACCACCCCCAATTATGGGACTACAGAGGCCAAGAGCCAACTCAAAACGATGATTATGACAGTAAAAAAATGTAAATTTTAGTACAAAATTGGGAATGGATTAAATCTACTTCTGTGAATTCTTCCAAGTCGCCATGTACAATGCTAACATTACATAAACCTACATACGACTTGTCAATGTACGGAGTACAGGTTGCTTGCCTTTTGAATTTACACCACTCGCTGCAGCTAGTAATTTCTTAGATCACTTGCAGATAGGATCAACGCCTCACACAGAGGCAACCTGATAGCTGAAATAAAAATTGCAGGTTCAGATTCACTCGTCTAAAACGCGTTATAATTATAAACAAAGAGTTCACATTAATGACACACGGAGTCATATTAATCAATGATGCTCAAGTTCGCTAATTATTCATGATAACCAAAGTAGGGCTTAACCAGTAAAAGCTCTGCGGTAGTACTTTGTTTAGTACATTCAGGATATTACTGTCCAATAATAACTTGGAAACTAGACTGCCTGAAGAAATAGCTCATTAATTACTGTTTCTAATGAAACACTTCAAGCATTTCTTCTCACTTCAGGCTCCTAACCAGAGCCACCTTCACTTCTATATCTTGAAAAAGAATACCACATGCAACAGTTACATATTTTCTGGGCCGAGGGGAAGGGCAATAGCGTTATAATAGAACACCCAAAAAGCACTTACACATTATAATTCTCCTCTTAAAATCAACCCCTGACGTTCTAGATCAGTAGTATGATTTCTTCATTTGTAATATACCCTCCTGTCTTTCATTATTCTCTTCAAGATCTGGTCGCACTTATGCCAACCCTGTGTCTCTGTTGATTCTATCCCAGAGATTGCTTGGCATCCTAAAAAAATACACTACTACTCAGAAGAAAGTTCATTAAAAATCCAACTGACACTATTGAACAGATAAGATATAAATTTTACTCAGCAACGTGGAACCCAGAAAGAATGTTATTACATGAACAGGTTCTGATTTTTTTTTTTTAAACCTCAAGTGGCACAAACGCATTCCCAATAATACTACCTGATTCCAGCCTCTCCAGTCAAAAGGATGAACTTAATTTCTGCCGATACCCTTTATATTTTGATATTTCATTTCTTGTACTCCCTCTGTCACAAAAACTCGACACTTTGGTATTACAGCAAACATTAACATTGGAACATATAGGCTTAATATGCTTTAGGATGTGACGACTCTTTTACCCTTTAGTAAAAAATAACCACCACCCATCACCCACTGAGCACACCCGGCCCACAACTCACAACACCACCCAACCATACACCCAACCCACGACCCAGCCCTCCGACCAGCCGACGACCCAGCCCCACGACTCAGCACCACAACCCAGCTCACGACCACGCAAGACCAACCACATGACCGCCCACGAACAGCCGCAAGACCAGCCACCACGATCTACCCAACAAACCTGCCAACGACCAGCTCACCACGAACCCAGATGGCGGACCCAAACCCGAAACCACTCTAAAACCACCACCACCACTTCAATCCTCAAATCCACTCGAAAAACATCGAAAATAAACCACCCTGCCAAATCAACCCAGATTTGGGTTGGAATCGCGAATTGGTTGGAGCACAAACAACGTTCGCAACCACAACACGACGCGAACGAGCCTGGGATCGACATTTAGGTTTAAATATTTGATTTATGGTTGATTCATTTGATTATCAAGGTTTAGGGTTTCATTTCTGTGGAGTTTGGGTGTCGATTTTTGGGTTAGTGTTGACGCCAATGGTTCGGCGGCTTTTTTGATTGGCTCGCGGGCTGCGTGGCAAACGATTGCGGCCAGGTTCAAGGCTGTTTGGCGCTGAAGGCTGTTTGTGTGTAGAGCGGGTGGTGCGGTGCTGGATGAGAGGTGGTGCGCGTGGCTGATGGAGTTGAGGAGAGAGGAAGGGTTGAATTGATTAGTGGTTGAATTAATTTAGGGTTGAATTAAGTTTTAATGGGGTTGGTGGGTATTTGATAGGTAGTTGTGGATAATTAAAAATAAGTGAATAATGAATTAACTAAAATGGAATTAAGCTGTGAAGATAGATGTTGTTAGATTAGTAGTAAGAGGGTAAAATAGTCATTTACAACTAAAAAATTTGCCTAAAAATGAATGAAGTACACTGTTGCGAGTTTTATGTTCGGACGAAAATAGCAAAAGTTGCGAGTTTTGCAGACGGAGGAGTAAAAACTAAACGGTTTTTTATGTGTGTCAAGGCACCATGTTAAGACAAAAACAAATCATTATGAAATACTTCCTCCGTTTTTATTAGAGTTTACACTTTTTTTGGGCACAAAACTTTGGGCCAACAATAAAGAAAATTTAATTAGACAAAGTATCTAGGGGGACATGAGCAATTAATTAATCACCACCTTAACTAATCCATTATCAACCGAAAGCCCACCTCCAACCATCAGCCACTCGACCACCACCACAACAGCCAACCATCGCCACCGCCAGCAACACCAAATGACAGCAACCACCGCCACGCAGCAACCACAAACACACCAAACAACGACAGAAGTCAACTGCCAACTGGGCAACCATATACGCCAACCACAGCCACCACAACTCGACTCGAAAACAAACAATTCGAATCGAATCGATTGAACTATATCAAACGAAACTAAAATTGAAATCGATTCAACATACCAAATCGATTTTAAAATCCAAAGAAATCGAAATAGAATTCAAAGAAATCAGAAGTGAGGAAAATCCAAGCGAAATGGAAATTCATTCCAAATCCTATCAAGAGAACATCGACCCAAATCAAGAAGAACTTTCTGAGATACCAAGCCTGTGCGAGATTCAAAACTGATTCGACACAAAGATGGAACATTTCGACCAATTCGAATTAGGGTTGTGATTTGGGTGGTTATTCACAGGTGGTGGGATGTGGGTGGTCGTAGGTGTTCGTTGGTTTGAGTGGTGCGGCTGGGCAGTGTCAGCTGGGTTGGTCCAGTGCGTTTACGTGGTCTGCTTGTTGCGGCGGTCCTTGGGATGTTTGCGGACTGCAGGTGGTGAGCGCTGGGTGAGTGGTTGTCATTAAGTGAATAGGTTTAGGATCGTTTATTAATTCAACTTAATTAGGCTGTTGAATAGTTTATTTTAACTAGGTTTAATTTTAAAAGCCAGGGTAAATAGTTTAAACTTAAGTAGTGAATAGTTACTAACATAGGAAAGACGAAGAAAAAAAGTTGACATCTAAACCAACACACCCCTGTAAAACAGGAAAGTGTAACATCTATAAAAAACAGAGACATGTATTTGCAATATTTGCCATAATTCCCTATTAATTATATTGATTACAAGATACTTTTATAGTTTAAATGGATAGGTAACATTTTGTAGAACCCTATTGTTTTGCATATTCTTATTAATGATTGATGAAAGTCCAAAAATTTTATAGGAAATTTATTTTCTTAACATGCTGCCCTTGGCAACAAAGAAAAACGTAAAATAAATTAGACGCAAACCCTTCTACTTTGGACCACTCCAACAACATAGTCCTAATCAAAGTATTATGATGCATCGGGTGCACAATAAAATTTTTAGAGGGACTTTTTTGTCAATATAGCTAACCCTTATTATTTATCAACTATATTGATGTAAATAATAATGCAGTTGCCTATATCAATCAATCAATAATTTCAATCACTATATTTGTAAAGTGAATAATGAAGTTACTATATAGGTTAAAAAGACTGATATGATTGATTATGCTAACTTCATGATGTCCCTACTTATGGGCAAGTGTCAGCCATTACCACTCCTAAAAAATTCAGACATTCACTATTTGTTTACTTGCATCACGTTACTTAGACAGGTTTTAAGGGGGAGAGCAGAATTATTGCCCAAAATGAAAATGACCACAAGACTACCTATTCAAAAGGGGAAATGATGCCAAGTCGCCTAAAAAACAGATTAATTCAAAACACTGCGACAAGGGGAACGGCTTTTTTTTCCACTTTCAGGTCATGTAAGCCGACCCCACTTATGGACTCAAAGCTTTTATTGATTTTTTTTAGTGCTAAGAGAGCCACAAGGCTGGGACAAGCTTTGATTTGATGTGATTGAATAACCAACCAACCTGAACCTCCCACAACATTGGGAATTTTGAGTTTTTGACAGCAATTCTGAAATGATCCAGGGACACTTGGCTACAATCTAGGTCTGCGTTTGAAAGGGTAGTAATATGAATGGAAAATTTCTTACAAAATCTATTTGCAGGAAACCAGCAATTTTCAAGTACCAAAAACATAGAATATTAGAGTATGAAATTTTGCATATGCTCTGAGCCAAATGACTATTTTTCCTTAGTTAAAGGAAAGACTAACAATAACGAAGTGAGTTAAGATCAAAAAGTACGGAGGAGCGTATAGTGAAACAACTTTTGTGTTTTTCGGTGATGAAACGGAAAGTTGTTGCTGGCTGCTGTCAGAAACTCAAACTGGTTGGAAATTGGGGGAAAATATAATTTAAGTGTTTATATAGTTTTATCGACTTTCCCACTGCAGGGAAGCTGTACATTAGTTCGAGCTTGTAAAACTCATGTTAAATATACTAAATGAAATAGTGCAAAGGTTAGCAGAAACTGAATGGGATGTCATCATGTACAAGACAGAACAAATGTAAGAGAGTACATGAGCATGTCAGTTGTTGCATTTAACTTACACGCGCGACCATAAGAATTGTGTCAAACCTGTCTTGAATATGGTTTGAATTTGACTTCAATAGGTGAAGCCAGTAATCACTTTCCAGCTTACAGAAAAACCTTCTATTCATAACTGACAAGGGACTCATACAGTCATACACCATTCTAAATTCAAATTCTACAAAGGATATTAGCAAGAAAATTGCGTGTTTAGTCTAACTGGTGTACACAACACTATCTGAGATTCTGAGTAGACAATGCAGTCAATTAAAAATCAATTAGATAGCACYCAAGGAATGTGTGCAAGTTAAACACCTAAAATTCAACAGTTGTGCCCAGTCCTGCYCCACTATATTTGCCGGAGCCAAAACACTTCCCCATACATATAAATAACATTGGCAACTAATCAAAATATTAACAAGACAACAACCCTCTGCCTCCTTTTGGCAAGATGTCAGCTGTTAAACTAAATTGACGGTTGATTTTTCAGAAGAAGAAAAAAAATTGATTCAACTYAGACTAGAAGCTAAAAACAGGTTTTAAATAAGATGTTATTAAGACTAAGTTCTGTCCACAATTATAGTCAGCTGCCAAAAACCATCTAAATAATACTAAAACAGAAGCAAAGATGTAAACACYACACGTGTCAGCTTCTCATTAAAAAAATCCCTACCAAAACTAATCAAGACATCATTGATTTTAAAAACATTACATTAAATAAAAAAATAAAATAAAAATTGGGAATTTTTTTAGGATATATTAGGTATTCTAATAAATACTTTTCGTTTAAAATAATCAAATATAAAATCATAAAAATTAATTTGCGATGTTGTCTATAAAATTACTAACATATCATATGATTAAAATACATCATTTTTATATTATTCATTATCAGGTTGCCAAGAAAAAAGTTCAATTACATTCATTAACACCCACTCCATGACTCTCATCTTACACTATCATAAATACTTTACAAATCTTCATTATAAAAAAGTTTTACAAATAAATTAAATAAAACAATCCTGAGAAGTAATCTGATAAAAACAAAAGGTAAAAAAACCATTACTAAGTAGAAGATGGAAAGTGGAAACACAAGGATATAATGAATCCTCGTCCAAGACAACAATCCCTCTGATTTTTAATGTTTTGTGCAATTCCTCAATGGGCTGAATTTAATGTTTGTACATTGTGCTTTATTCCATTTTGTACACTCTCTTTCAATTTTTATTTTGCTTTTTAACCCACCTTCTCTTACTTTTCCTCTTTTCCCACATTATTTCTAATTTTTTCCCCAAATAGTAAATGCACAACATTAAAAACATAGTGAATATAAGAAAAGAATCATTATTTAAGCTCAATGAATTCATGTGTCATCTATTCTAAGTACAGTGATATCACAAATGTACATTTCACAGCAGAAATCACACGCCAATTCATTTGAACCACAATATAACTGAAACTTCCATTCACAAATTCGTTCAACTTTCAATGCCATTCATCAACGTTAATTATATAATCAATGTCCCAGGTATGATTAGAAATTTACAAATTGTACCTGATAAAGTAATTTTCATTGAAATTCTTCGTGTTTGGAATACCGAGACAACGCATTCCGTGCTGATGACGCCATTCTTAAAATGCCTCTCAAAAGCTCTACGACCCCAATAGCTGTGATTTCACAGATTTCACACTTGAATTCCTGAATAGCAAACACATTTGTAAATTGGAACGTCAGTGTCCATAAACAACAGACAGTAGGTGTACTTTTTATTCATTGAGTGGTGCACCATAATCAAACAATCATTTGACAAATTGCAACACTTACACATATTCTCTAATTTAAAAAGTAATATTTCAAAGCGCAATTAAACCATAATTTCATCCAAAATCTCACCGGACCAGCATTGAAGGGTAATAAGAGCCTTATTTTTAAAAATGCACACTAGGAGCAAAGGTAGTAGAGGTATACTGTCCAAGACCATGGAGTTTATACAACCAATATGTATTGGCTTCCCATCCAGCCAAGAGGCATTTAAGAGATTGTATACTGGCTGATCATCTTCATCACTATCTGAATCAGCCTGTACTTCCTCCTAGAAGGTTTATAAAACAAAAGGATTAGGACAAACCACAAAAACAGCTCGGAGAAAGCACCCGGCAAAATAACATAGCAGCAGCAATGCATAAAATTAACATAAAAAGAAAAAGAAGAAGCACATGCATAAAGAGTACCTCCTCGTTTCTTCACAAGCTCTGCATAGTCATTCCCTGTTCTCACAGCATTTTCTTTTGTCCGATCTATAATCTGCAGATATTGAAAACAGAACAACAAACGACCAGATAGATAAAGAGCCATCAGTACGCAATAATTCAACATATAGAAACTACCAGAACACAGTTATAGCTAACCTCTCGAGCAGCTCACAGAGCCTTTTCATCTTGGCTCCAATAAGGCAATTCCTTGATATCTTCTGCTTCTGAAATGACATATCACCATTATTGTTCTGATCAGAACCACGTGGCCCTTTAGCAAATGCTTCTTGTCCAACTCTCAAGAGGCGTGTTCTACAAGAACAGACAATATGAAACTTTCATTAAGAAAACAGTTATAGAAGGTTGCAAGTAATTCAAAAAGCAGTAACAGTAATAGCATAGTGTTGGCTTCGTCAACATTCATATCCATACCCTGAGGCCAGAAGTAATCAATACTGACATTTAGTGCAGTTCTTTTTATTTTTGAATTCATCCTCTTTATAGAAAAAGCTCAAAAAATTCCTTGGTAAGAAATAGCCTCTCTGCTCTTTGTTGAACAGTCCTCCTGTTTCAATCCTAATGCAGACAAGCCTGATGGGCAATTTAAAAAAACAAATAAACAAAAAATCAGGTTTTATGTGCACAAATAATAAATTGAAAAATGCAGCATACTAAAACAGAAAAAAAAGGACAACTGATCCTACAAAGAAAATAATTGCAGGACATGAAAGCCAAATAAAGCAGAATATCAGATGCATGGGCACAAATCAGCAGAATCACACAGACTTTTCCTACATAAATGTATAGAACCAAATTAATATCTTCAGTAAAAGGAAACATGTAACACATTTCTTTTTGCTTTAAAAACAACAGGAAGAAAGTCGATGTACAAGCACTAGCCATCAGATTAGAATGACAAAAAAGTAGTCCAGCTCAAACTTGACTTCGTATACATCCATAGTACAGATAAAAGATCAATTTGACAAAGTTCGCCAAATGTAGTCAACAAAATCAATATTACATTTCAACAATCAAAGAATAACATTTATTGATCAAGCAGAATAAGAAAATTTGACTACTGAACAAAACAACTTCTGGAGTTGAATACAATAATAACAAAGACATTATCATAACACTGTCATCGTGAAAACAATTTGACAACAAAATTTTGGAAATTTTGCTTCTGGAGAATTTATCGTCAAAAAAATTCAGACCTTGATTCCTTGAAGCATGCAGTCATAAATAGAGCAAGCATGCCAGCGTTCACAAAAAAGCTTTGAGTATTACCGAATTCACCCAGATTTAAACAAAAAAAATGAATGTTGAAAGTTTGACACCCAGGCACACAAAGAAATATCAAACTGACATTTATAAGCGCACATGCTCCAGAATAAGTCATTAAAACTATCCTCAGCATAGTACTATAGTGTACTGCAACATAGGATAGCTTTTGAGATGCTAAAATGAAATGAAGCCAATGTACAGTTTCCTTCAGTACTAACCTCTTTCAATCTCTCAGGCCCCACTTCCACAAGCTCTTCRACTGTGCTATAATAATCAAGATCAATGGAAGTAGGCTGAGAAACATGTCCYTTCTCTCGTCCGACATTACCCCATTCCTCTACTTCCCCTTTTGCCCATTGCTCTTCAAATTCAGAAACTAACTGTTTTACAGATAAGCTCAASTTTAGAGACAAACAATGCAAGCAWTGCTAAATGCAATCATCAAAGAATTGTTGATAAACATATAATGGCGAAGAATTATCATATAACATGAACAATTATAATCAGCTAGAAAAAAACCTAAATCAGGGACCAACATGAGAACGAGTGAATGACAAATCACTACATTAGTACATAACAATAGCAGCACACTTCCACCATGGAATACCTTAGCCTGTTAGCCAGGTCCAATATTGAGTCAACCTACAGATAAAATCTAGATCAAAATAATATATTACATCAAAAAGATACTGAGACAGTGCAACTTCACCTTTGAGAAAATTCTATCTAGATCTTTCAAAGGTTCTGTTCGCTCAAAGAAGGAGATCAGATACTCCAGGAGATCTGTAATGTATTCTTTGTATTGCCTGCAAGAGCAACAAGCAAACAGAAAACAAATGTCCYCTGTTACACTGATAATGGAGCAWAAGATCGCCATAGATATATGAAAGAATAGGGAAAAGTCAAAGGGTTTACCTTGTCATCTTTAATTTGCGAGGAATTTTATGTGTCTGAGAAAATCTCTCAATATAAGTAGTGTACTCCATGGGTTCACCAAATTTTGAATTTATGTACCTGTTGTAAAATTCATGTAGATCCAAGTATCGACCATATGCTTCCTGAAATTTTAGAGACCATTGAGTTTTAGTAAAGAGATACACTAGAATTGCATCTATGGGGGGAATGAAGTACAATGATTACAAATCAACAAATAACGCTCCCTATGTTGCAGACTGTCTTAGTAGCATATTATAAATATTTCAGATGTCTAGTACAAAAGGTATACTTCACCAAAACAGAAAAGACCCAAACTATCTATAATATCTTAAAACATATAATATGATAAACCATACTCATAAAGAAAATGTCAGTGTGTAAACCCTCACTCTATCCCCTCCCCAACCCATGTCAGAAATAGGAGGAAAGAGGACAAAGAAAGTGACTTTACCAGACAATAGACATATCTTATTTGTATAGATCTCTTCTTGACAATATCAGGTATAAGAACTGGAAAGGCTATATTATCCAAAAGGGGGTTTCTCACAAAAGTGGTAAAGCTAGGGATTTTCTGACAAAATTTCCTTTAAAAAACAATTATCATACTTAACACAAAATAAGAAATGGCCCAAATAGCAACACATAGCCTAAAGGGTAAACACTATCTAGACCAGAGCCCTTTGACCTGGCAATCCACAAACAATGGCCAAAGTAACCAACTTCACCCTTACAGCGAAAGTTTCTCGCTTCAATTTACTGTTAGATCTACACTTTCTGACAAGAGTCTACCGATTCTATGAGCCATTTTCTCTGTTTCAATTACCTTTATTCTCCTATTTATATAATTGGCTAATTGCTGAACATCTTACCCATTTACGTCAGCTTACATAATACATAATACAACACTGTCACTGTTCCAGACAACCAAGATATACCAAGTACAAACTTGGTTGGTTATGCAACACCATGTAAAGTAAGGCAAAGATACTTCATTCTTCAAGTTGTTATACCCACAACTTGACAGCTAAAACAAGTTTCTAATAGCTCTTCACCAGAAAACACAGAAAAATCAAATAGCAAACACCAGGGTTATATACTTGTACATCTTTTCAATTAATTTGCTCTAACTTCTTTGCAGTCATAGCTAAGACCAGTAGCACAGAGTCCTAACTCAAGCTCCTCAAAGTGTTTATAGCCTCATGGAAAGTTGGTTGCCTTCATTTATTATCTTATTTTTAAGTTCATATGACAAGTTATGCAATAAGAAAAAATTGGTTCTTATAGATATAGAGGTTTGTATTTATCAAGCCAAAGCCAAACCCTTGACCATCATTAAGAACCACCACATAGCCAAACTTTACGTAATAATTACGTAAAGTTGTATTGTCTGTTGTCACAAAAACCTAGACGAGTGACAACCACAAAACATACTTTCACCTTATCTATTAATCTATTAACTGACATAAAACAAAACCCACCTACCAAATTCAAATTTCCCTCCAATTCCCTCTCGAACACACTTTATTAATAATTGCATAAAATATAAAAAAAAAATTTAATGAAGGTTAATAAATGTGTTTTTGAGTAAAACTTTATATATTTATTATTCATATTATACTAAAAATATTTTTGTCGAAAATAAAACTTTATTTTTAAATAATTACAATTTAAAATATCAAATTTTAATTTAGTTTAGAGCAATTTGTATTTTATTTAAAAACCGAGCATATGCTCGGGATTACCTAGTAATAACTCTATAGGTATGTTGTGCTTTCACTCATAATGGACTTTGAGCGGGAATCAAACAATACAGAACCCCTTTGGAACCCTCCTTTATCCCAAGTTTGATTAACATCGAAATAGGACTAAATAATAACATTGCATCAATACAAAATCATGACAATGCACAATTTTGTGCAGGAACTGGAAATTGTGGAAAAAAACGACAGCATTGTTGTTGATTGCTGTAAACTTGTACAGCTATTTTATGATTGTCAAAACCCTAATAACAGCCAGCCAGGAACTCGTAATTTATCAGACAACAATTTCTTTATTTTCATAAGCTTTCATGTTAGATATGATATAATCATAACAGACTTACAGAGTAAATATATTTTCCATACATCATGCACTAAAGAAGATAATCACAAAAGTAACTAATCATATTCTCTTTGTGGTTTTTGCCAATGCCTAAAGACTATACTCTTTACTCTCTCTTCCACAAAATTTCCACTTTCTTCTATCTCCTTCCCAACTTTGCAGTTACACTCTCTCCCCATTAGATATCCAACTGCCCTTTTTATTCTCCCGCATGTCCTCACCCTGACCTTTATTGAACAAGACAAGAGATTGTACAAACTCAAGAAGGTTTTCTAATGGCAAAGCACATACATAGAAAACTACAGTCAAGCAAGTCCCTTCAAACAAGCCACACACCAAAAAATTAAAATAGAAATAAAAAAAGTAAATACCTCTCCACTGAATCTAGCACAGGATCTTCCTTGAACATCTGCTCATACTCCTCCCCAGCGTCAATGACACGTGCAGCTGGATGCCTCCTGTGGTACTCGCGAATCTGCAACCAAATTCGCAATTTTAGAATTTCACAATCCCAACAACCCATCCACATTGTAGTGGCAAATCCACGAAAGGGTCAGAAACATAATAGTACAAGAAATACAATGTATTTGACATTTGAAAAAGCATAATAGTACTCAATCTTACCTGAGCATGGGATTATCTATAGGTCTTGCATAGACAAGTACATAATTCAAACTATAAATTTCTCAGATTCATCTACTTTAAGACAGCATTGAATCAAAACTTGAGTAGTTCAAGCTTTTTCCATCCCTATTACTGCCATTAACCAGTTGCAACAACGCAATTAAACTACTTTCAACCATTTCTCGAGTTCATCTTGTTTATTTACTACAAAATTCACTGATATAACAAAAATTCTACCAAAAAAATCGAATTGCATCAACACGTAAAAAATAGACTAACAAAACTGAAATTACCTCTTTCAATCTATCATAGAAGGCGCTAAACACATTGGTACCAGAAGCAGTCTGCCCTCCAAGCGCCGCAATTTCATCTTTTCGCGCATTATCTTTATCTTCATAAATCTCAACTTCGCATCAAAAAGAATGAAATCAAAACTCCTAAAAAAAACGAATTATAATATACAACAAAAAAAGGAGAGAGGAAATTACGAGTTTATCGGTGGTAGATATGATATTCTCAATCATGGAGCGAACACGATGACTTTGGTAAAGACGATCTTTGGAAGAAGAAGTATCATTCTGAAGCTCCTTAACAACGAGACGTTCCAAGCTCTCGACTTCTTCGTGAGAAGCTCGAGTTACTTCGAGGAGTGTTGAAGACATGCTTCAAATTCGCTTATTGTGCCTGAGTTTTGCCCTAATTTTGATTTCGATTTTGATTTCTAGGGTTTTGTTTTTCAGTCGTTGAGGTTGCGATTGGAGTTGCAGGGTTTTTGAGTTGGGTTTTGGGGAAGGAGGATATGTTTGCTTTGGAGGGGTTAAAAATATTTACCGTGGTTGTGGCGCTTTAGCAAGGGGGAAGAGGTCTCCCCAACGTCGCGGCGATAAATACGGAGTAATGAACTAGGGGGCGTTTGTTTGATGGCGGTGGGTGGTGGGCGGTGGGCGGTGGGGGTGTATACTTGCTAAATGGATGGGCTATGCTTTGTTAAATTAACAAATATTTCGGTTGCAATTAACACTTTGAATTTTTAAAGTAGAGCTGACAATAGATCGGAGGTGGGTCAGGTTGAGATCAATCCGCCAACCATCCATCCATGATCCATCATCCGACCCATCCATGACAAATTATTCTATACAATCCCCTACCTAGCAATATACAATCTCTTTTTTTCTGGTGCAAAACGAGAGGCTACTCCTCAAACAAAGAAAACAAAAATAAAAATTACATGCTAATTAATCTTGGAAGGGCAACACCTAAAGTATCATTGTTCACGATACTAGCCAGCTCCAATGGTAACTGCTCGAACATTTGGAAAGCTTGTGCTTGAAGTACTCCACGATTGGCTAGCCAATCTGCAGCTGCATTAGCCTCTCTATAGCAGTGGACCAACCAAACTTGCCACTTTGATCTATCCAGCATATACTTGCAGTAAAGGATCAATTGCCGATGAGGTCCACCATAAGTAGTAGCTTGAATTAATCAACTGAACACAAGCACAATTGTCCACTCGAATTTCTAACATGGGAGCAATATACAATCCTCCATCAATCTTTCACGCAATGTTTTAGTTTTGATTTTAATTATATTATCTTTATTTATTTATTTTTTAAAAACTAATTCCTAGGTGTTTCACATCTGATCTAGGGGTGATCAACAATAGTTTGGCGGCCGACTGGAATATAAAGTGAAGGGCTTTAGACAACCGCAAATCTATATAGAATATGATGACAAGGTCCGAAGCAATGTTCATTTCGAAACTAGAAATGTAATTATGGACAATGGTCCGGGACCATGGTCTCATCACGTATATTGACAATCTCTCTTTATTTTTTACAATATTTCACAAAATGACAAACTTAAGTGCAAAATATGTCATTTATGCTACACAATGCACTCAAGTTTCAAGTTAATATTGTTAGGTCAAGCACCGATTAATTAGTGTTATTTTCGTGTACCTCGCGTCCTTGTCCAAATTGGATGTGTTGCAACCAATTTGGCAAAGGCCAAAGTTTATACGCAGAACGTCGAAGACTCGAAGCCATAAATAATCGAACAGCAGAAGCTACTAAACTCAAAGAAGAAAGAGAGCCACAAAATGCGAAATCTCTTTTTGACGATGACGAAGAGCCGAAGCTTTCTATAACTAACCATCAACTGAAGAAGATGAATTTGCGCCTCTCTTACACTCAGGTCTCGCATGATCTATCTCACTTTTCTATTCTTCAAATTTTGCATCTTACATTCAATTAATTATTTAATCATATCACTCAATTTGACTTTTTTTTTTTTTCTCAATCAAGAGACTTTATGGATTTGCTGCGTGTCATTTTCTGGGCTTCTTTTCATATTTTTGGTATGTATTCCTACATTTTTTCTTTTATTTTTATGAAATTCCAGTATTATTTGCATTATTTGTTTGTTTTTGAGGTTTTTGGAATCAATTTGTTTATGATTAGATGGAAGTCAACCCATGTAAGAAATTTTCTGGGTACAATTTAGTAGTGAAATCATTCATCATTTGATCTGTGTGATACAGGTCAATGTTGCTGTGTGGTTTTTGTTTTGTTGCTGAATAATTCAATTGATATATGTGACTTGTCATTTACTACTAGCCAATGTAAACATGAATTTACATTTAGGAAAAGGTTCTTCAAAATATTGCCATCTTAAGATTAGAGTGGATGGATGGGGGAGTAGTAATTGTTGAGGGTTGATTGCATTGACTGTCTTGTCAAATGTGGCAATAATATTGCTTTCTATGTTGGAACAATGCGATTGTAATTCGTGCACTGTCTTCGGATAGATTAAGAAGGATAAAGAAATTAAGCAAGGCCTTTCGGCATCGTTTTTGGTTACATAGGAGTATAAATGAAGTTTAAAATTGAACCTTAGAAAATGGATCCCCAAAAGTTGAAAAATGAGGTGAACTGTAAGGTGGTTGCTACTGGTGATATGAATAGCATAGTTTACCTAAAAAAAGTGAAATTATGGACTTGACTAGAATTAAGGAGGAAGAAGATTCTTTATGGAAGAATCGTATATATGTTTGATTAATGCTAATCAAGGAAGGAACATGCCGTTATAGCTTGCAATCTTTTGAGAAGATGACATCGCCGAACCCGAAGCTACAAAAATTAATATACATACAGCCTTTTCTTTCTATTAGCTATTGGCCTATCATATTATAGCTAATTTTCCTATCTTGTCCAAGTGATTGACTTAATATGCACTACCTGACGTTTCTATACCATTGCCATTTTAGCTGGTGGACGTGGTGGTATTAACTATTAAGCAGTTGTGGTTGGTGAATTTTGTTCTGAGTCTCAGGAGATTGCTGGTTCACTTAATGTGTGAGATGACTTGTAAGGATAATGACAATTCAGTATTTCAGTTGGGATATCTTCATTTAATTGAGAAGGTTTATCTTCATATGGATATTACAAGATATCTATGTAGTAATGTGTAAGAAAAAATGTGTATTATGGTAGTAATTCATTAATTTCTTTTATATGACAAAGTAATTTTTGCAGTCAATGGTTGTGTTATAAGGCCATCAAGTTTGCTCTTCTGTTTACTTTTGGGAATATGCTGGCTGTTGGAAGGTAACCTTATTCTTTTACTATTTATGCCACTTTAGTGAAACTATGGGCTAACTCTATATTAGTATCTAGGTCTATCCTATGCCAAGTTTGTGTGTATATTTCTGATATTTAGTACTATCCCAATCATTTTTGAAATAATTTCCTGCGGAATGCCATGTTTTCTGATGAAGAGCCTTTTGTGCTTGTGCAATTGCGGAACTCTAATCAATTATATCCAAGGACCCACAACACGACTTTCACTTTATACTACAAACTTAATTTGGTAAGCCTAAATAACTATAATAGTAAGTTTCCTGTTATTACGAATCATGAATAACAATTTGAATAGGGCCTCCATGTGTTTGTCTATTGTTTGGTTCTGTTTTTTCAAAATCTCATACATGCATTGATCTGTTAATGTTCATGTTTCTTTTGTGTGGCAGTTACAGTTCTCATTGGACCAACTGAGCATAAACAAATGTTCGAGACCTAGTACGGTTTCATATGCAACTGACGTTTACCTGGGATGAGTGTATTTAGCTCTTATATGGTATAATTGGTATGTCTACTTTTATTCAACCATAGAGTAAATTTCTTTTTGTGTATCCACAGGAACTTTTTTGCTCCATGTTAAGTTGCAGCAAGTTTTAGTATTTCTGCATCTCATATATATGGCACATTAATCTGGGCAGAAGTTTTAGGGGCATGTCATAGTGGGTACAGAGTTGCGTTATATTTTTTGTTGACGTGACTGAATAATTGATAAATTGTAGAAAATGGTAACTGGGAAATCGGAAATCATTAACTTATTGGGGATATGAGGATACATTATATTAGAAGTTGAAATCGGAACACAACCTCCAATTTTTTGTGGGGCAATGGAAGAGAAAAGCAAGTTAATTCAAGTGTAGGTCCATAAATAAAGGAGTGTGTTGTGTGGGATGGAAGAAATAGCAAGTCTGACAATATGGGAAGGAGGGAGTACATGCTAAGTGACCAATGGCTGCCCTACAACATTAAACAGCCCTTTTCTCATTTGTTTATTGAAAAGAATTGCTATTGTTTTTTTTTAGAAAGTTACATGAGGGTATATGCATCTGAAAAGCAAGTCATTGTTGTCGAGTGATTAATATTTCCCTTCACAACTTCTGTACGTGTACTACTTTTTAAAAGGTTCAAATTCTGTACGCATATTTGTGTGTTATATTTTTTGTTCCTAGTTCTTTTCGGGGATATGTTTCATTTCTTTGTATGGCCTTTGCAGATTCACAGCAAACTATTAACCATGCTTGCTATGATATGGTGAGATATGTGCTTCATCTGGTAAGTTCCTAGTGACTAAAGTTAAACTTTTCTTTTTGATGCTTGCTGATCTGTTCATTTATATGCCTTCAATATTAAAGAACACGAGGGAGCATGTTATCACCATGTAGTGACAGTGCTTTATTTGTGCTTGTGGATTGCTATGAACTGACATAGTTGAGCAGATTTTTTAAGTGACCTAGATTGGATTAAGATAAGATGATGATGGTGATAATGGTTGATTGATGAAAATTATAATGCTAAGTTAGTTATAAGCATTTCAAGAGGCTTGATCTCTCCTAAGAAAAAAACAGCTAAAACTTCTTTAATATTCAACATACTCTCTCTCTCTCTCTCTCCTCCTGTATTTACAAGCTCTATTCATAGATTATATCTACTAATGAACTATCTACCTTACTGTCCAATTTTCAAATAACAATCTTAGTATGTGTTCCCCAAACTTCCCTTCCTCTGAAATTGATTTCTAGCAGGATCCTTAGCTTCTTGTGCAAGTCTCAATGTCAGAACTTTGTGTCCTAATTTAGCCATTGACATATGTTTAGTTACAGAATTATTGACCGAAAAAAATTTAGTTGTGAGGTGAGCATAGCCTGTGATCAAGGTCTCTCTTGAGTCTTTTAGGTAGATATATTCTGATAATGTACTCAGAAGAGCATTTTAGTAAAGACTGATAAGTGCTGAGCTGGTTAGGTTTTATATTTATGCTGTAGGAGATTATAGGAAAACATTAGCTCATTTACTGACCAAGAACCCAACAGGCRAACWAGTGTTTTCTGTAAAAGCATCACAGGTTTGTTAGAATAGGAGATCTTTAAGTTTAAGGGTGTATGCCTTCCTTTTTAGTTGTCCCTTTATTGATAACCAAGAATTTTGGGATTTGGAGTGAAGGCGGTTTAGCAATATCCATAATAGGATTATTATTTTTAGGTTGTACTTATCTGAGGTGTCCCTCTGCCCTGCTTGGCAGCAAAAAATAAAATAAAATAGTATTCTGTTTAAATTTGCATATATACTGACTACTGAAGTACCTGAGAGAGTCTAACTAACTAATTGTGCAAGGTTGCCATACTAATGGAAGAAAGATGTATTGCTTTTTTGTTTTTTTGTGAAAACAATTGCTCCGTAGATGTTTTGCAAATCAGTCATGTGTGGCAGAAGACATTAGAGCAGAATAACACACTTACACACCGTATGTGTGTGTGTAAAATTCAAGATATTCTGTAGGATAGTTTCCTCATTGAGGATATGGGATTATCATATTCATAAACCAAAATATATGAGTGTACATTAGATTACAAAGATTACATAAGATATTTTTCGACTTAGAGTATAAATGATTGACATAATCATATACTATATAAATGAGAAAAGTCTCGTACAATATTACATCACTTTTGGGATATAAGTAGTGCTAGGAAGAAATTGAGATTCTTTTGACATAGGAAGTTAGCCAGTTAGGTGCTTGATGACTGTGGGTCTAATTGGTGTTTGATCGCCTTTGGTGTCATCACTGTATTATCTCATATTAAAGCAGACCTTACAGATAGTGCTTTGAATAGCGTATCGTGGAACTATCGAGATCTATGTTGGTAGACAGCAACGTTTTGATTAAGCTAACGTATGAACTAGGCCTGCAAGGTTTCTTAAACTTCATAGCAAACCCCTACATGCTCAATAAAATTAGTTCATGGAATAGCCTGAAAGGTGAGAAGAAAAGAAATTTGTAATACTGAGCGTGATTCCTAACACTAATTACTGTTCATGTACATATCAAGAATGGCATGTTGTGACCCAAAGAAGGAGTCTCCTTGATAAGCAGTGGTGCTGTGCATTCTCTGGTATTGTTCCCACATCAATTCGAATCTGATTTGATGCAGGCAATGATTGTTATAAACGGGACAAAGAATATCATCCAACATACATACTAGTGCTTTGTTGAGTTTAAAAGTCAGTCCACCACACTTGAGAACTTTGATTTAAAAGAGCAGGCAACTCAAAAGGTATAAACGGATGCTTGGCCAATTTGGGTGTTAGAAAGTAAAGCTTAGGTACACACCTTGATATTAAGTTCTGTTATTTGGAAATAAACTCAAGATATTCTAAGTTTTGATTGGTGGATAGAAAGCTTTTCTTATGATCTCTTTGTCCTGTAATTACAAGTGAATCTTTTTGTTATGAAGTTTTTGTATGGTGTTCTTAAAGTTTTTGCCTTTTGTAATTTTCGGTTGATTCAGGTACAGTCTAAGCTACATCCCTTTTGCTAGAAGAGTGGTTTCTGATGTGATGATCCGCTTATTGACACCGAAAATTTAGAATGTCATAGTTGGATGGCTGTTATCGTGATATTGATTGGCTGCCCCCGTTTCAAGCAGGTATCCGATTCCTCTTAATAGTTCTCTGTACATGTTAAATATGCTAAACACGATTTTCGTGTAAATTCAAGAAATAATTTATTTATTTATTGTTGGACTGGAAGGAAAAGTCTGGACAATCGATAAAATATATCAAATGTTCTGTTGCTGTATTGACATAGACCCTTTACCTCTGTATCTTAAATCAGAGTTAAGTATACTAAGCTTTATTGTGGTGATGTTTGTAGTTATCAGGACCTTGCAGAGAGAGTTCAGACATGTTATTAGATATTGAAGATCAGAATCTAACACGAAAACTCAGTACACAAGTCGAAGATAGTGTACACCAAGGTTGAGGAATCGAGGTACAGTCATATATGATGCACTTTTATTTAGCAATGATGCAGAGATACATACCACAATGCAGAAAAATATAACTAACTCTGATATCAACAGAAAGAAGATATAGAACAATGTTCGAAGTTACCTACATAAGTGACTAAATTTGAAAGTTTAATTTCATTATCACCTCATATCATCTGTTGATTTGCCAGCAAAAATTTCCTAGTTATTAAGACTCAATTTATTTTATTTTTTGGAAAGGAAAGATAAAATTTATAATTTGAAAGTCATACGACATCTGACATCTACAGTAAGCATCGAAAGGTAAATACAATCTAAATTAATCAAGTAAAATTTCTTTTTCAAAATAATCATATTGATGAGAAACTAGATTTGACGTCGATGTGGAGTCGCTAGATTGTTCGCTGAATTATGGAGCCTTTCTGTCGATGTTGAAAATTCTCCGATCTGTATTAAGACTCAAATTGATGTTAAACATATAGAATTAGGAGAAACAAGACTCTACACATGATTTATCACCTTGTAACTACAATAACGAGAAGTTTTTGAGCAATGACATAGATTGGTGGCGACTAGGATCAACGAGCATTAATTCATTCCTATGTGATAGCAAAGCTGGCCATTGTAATGTGAGCCCTATATATTGGGTGGCTCTCTGAAAATATGCTGCAAGTTAACTTTATACCGGTTTTTCCCAAGAATCCCATTTCCATATTCATTCAAGGTCCAAAGCTCGTAATATCACCAGTCTCCCAATGTACCAAGGGAATTTCATTGTTCCCGACGACAGATCACTTAATTGAAAAGGGTAACTTGTGAAACGATCCTTTAACCAAATCAAACCTCAAAATCCATTCGCAATCAGAGTTATAAAGGTAATAATGTAATGCTCATCCTATATAACAGATCAGAAAACCGTTATGGCTCCAGTAGTAGATCATCCAGAAAATGTATTTCCTCCATTCGCCAGAACTTGAAAGAAAACAGACAGTAATGCGATCATCCACCATTCAGAAGACGTCGTGCACACTAAGAAGATCTTGTAATCATCTAAGGATGGAACAAAGCCGAACCAGCAAGAGTCGACGATAGCGTGACAAAAGCGTTGTTGAACTGCAATGAGATTTCTTTCCTTATTGATGGGTAGGATTCCATACATACATCGAATTTCACAAAGCTTGTGCTCGAGTAACACAAATTAGGCCATTACATGATCCGATAATTGATGGCAATTTCATTGGCAATATCACGATATATGTTACACTTTAGTGATATCATTATAATCACGAAACTTCAGCAAGGATAGGGTATTCTCACGCTTTTGTGAAACAAGCGTTAACCGTCGATTATTCGCCTTAGAAAACTTGACATGTGAATGTGAAATCAGGGTCTGAGATAAGGGAAACCATGATTTACAGACTGTTTTGCATCTCCTAATGATTTTACGGGCAGTCGAGCATAATATACAAAGAGTAGATCATCGGTTAAATCCAGAAATCGATTCTCTTCATGTTTACTGTGCTTCATTGTAGATTAAGGTCAGCAGTCTCCAGGTACTATTCTGCACTGAAAATTTAATTAAGTTGCTGTATCAGAAACACAGAATCATCGACAAAAATGACTCAACTACTTGCTAAGAATCGAGAAGAATTCAATTTTCACACACTTAAGCGTGGATCAAGTGCAATTCAAATTTCAAGTGTTAAACGAGTGATGGTGAAGTGTGAAGATGATCGATCAAGACATAACAAGCCTTGGCCTGGGATTGTTTCCCATTATTGCCGGTCTTTAGGGTTTAGTCTTCCAATAGTCACCCACATTAGGTTTTAACCTCTTGATGTCTATTTATAATATAGGAAAAATTCACATGAATAATCCCACCTTTTGGTGGTCTTCCCTTATTAATCTGATCTTGAGGTAATTACAAAATAATTCCACCTTTACCCCTTATCTTCCCATATTGCACTATTTTACCTATAACTTGTTAGTCAGGTCACCTTTTTTTTTTCTTTTTTTCATTTTAATTTTTTTTTTTGGGACAAACTCATCCTAAGCTAATCGACCACCCCACCCCACCACACCACTAACCGACCACCCCACCGCACCACACCACTGACCACCACAACACTAACCGACCACCCCATCCCACCACACCACGCACCACCCCTTTCACCTCACAAACTACCCACCTCGCACCCTCTGTCACAACAACCACCACTTGACCATCACCCTCTCCAATTGACCACCACTCGACCATCACCCCCATCAATTGATCACCACTCGACCATCACCCATCGCCAATTGACCACCACTCGAAATTGTAACTTAACCACTAGCGAATTGAAGAGAGAGAGAAATAGAGGTTGCGATGGAGGCCAATGCGAGGGGGGTTGGGTTCAAAAGAGGAAGAGAGGGTGTGAGAGAGGAAGAGAGGGAGGTTGGGTGGTGTAAGGGAGGCTAGGTTCAAGTGGTTGCGAGATGAGTGATGGGTTGGGTACGGTAGTTGCGAAATTGCGAGGTGCGTGGTGGGCTGGGTACAGTGGTTGCAAAGTTGCGAGGTGCGTGGTGGGCTGGGTACGGTGGTTGTGAAGGAGGCCGGTGGTGAGGTGCGACTGTGTGAGGTTGTGAGTTGAGGGAAGGTGGTGGTTCTTAGGTTGGTAATGGTGGTGGTTGCAGTTGGAAGAGGAAGAGGAAGAGGGAGGGAGGTGGTAAACAAATTTAAAAAAAGAAAAAGAAAAGAATGAACTAATCACAATCCGTCACGTGTATATGTGACCTTTTTAGCAGGTCACCAAATGCAATTAACCGGTAATCTCTATTATATAAGGGAAGGGGGGAGGAAGATGGTGTCCCTCCTCTTAAAAGACAATTATACCCTTAATGATTTTTAAAAAATATATGAATTGATATGCCTAAACTACCCTTTGCTTATTATTTAACGAAAAATGAAAATTGCATTAATTTTGTGACTTAATTAATGAAAGATTAAATAAATAAATATTATCCCAAATTGAATTGAAACATATATCTAATTATTTTGAATTTCAAATCATATTTACTTACAAAATAATTACATTTAAGACTAATTATTGTATTGTTGCTAATTATCAGGTATACAAACATTGTAATATGATACATACAATTATAATCATTTATAATGAAATACAAGTTTCACATGTCTAAGCACGCATCGTGTGCACATAAAAACTAGTAATGTAATATGGGAAGATAAGGGGGTAAAGGTGGGATTATTTTGTAATTACCACAAGATCAGATTAATAAGGGAAAACCACCAAAAGGTGAGATTATTCATGTGAATTTTTCCTATAATATAACCCTTTTCTAATCCGCCCATCATGAATTAGAAAAGGCCCAACGATGTCTACATATATAATACTAAACTCACACTAATAAAAGACGTAAATAAGCCCAATAATAATTATTTTATGGATCACTTTGTTTTGGACTGAACCTTATGATAGCACATAATACAATTATAATCGAATTGCAGACGTAATTGTATTTAGGTCCATAAAATTTCCAACATTCAATACTTGCGAGAGCCTTACCTTGTAGGTAAAGACGGATGCATTTGAGCATTTCCAT